>APFE030646554.1:182959-201814 GCA_000404065.3 Pinus taeda
TTCAATCATGTTTTTCATGTATTTCTCATTTTTCGTGTAGCAAGGTCCATCGAAAGTATGCAACATGGGCACACCTTGGATGAGAAATTAAATTCCACATCCAATGAGTGCATGTTTTTCATGTATTTCTCATTTTTCGTGTAGCAAGGTCCATCGAAAGTATGCAACATGGGCACACCTTGGATGAGAAATTAAATTCCACATCCAATGAGTGCTCCCACTCGAAACTTGAGTAAAACCGTAGGGAGATAAGTTGAAAAAGTAGCTTTTTTATTTTTTTATTTTTTAATCATTTTACTTTTTTACTCCAAAAATGGTGAATCATCCCCCGTGGTTGACATCATCATCTTGAATCCTATTGGTTCTTATAAAGTTGATTTTGGTTGTACATTTTTGTTTTGAGGCCCATTTTATACCTCAAAATTTCTCTAATGATTTCAGATCTAGAAGAATTGTTTGTTGATTTATTGTTTTCAAGCATATCCAAGTAGATATCGATTATTTTGGTGCAAGTTGTTAGCATATTTGATTGTTTTAAAGTTGTTCAAGAAAAGATCTATCAAGATCTATATTTTCCATTGTTTGAGACTAAACCTATGGTTTATTGGGCTGCTTTAGCCTTTTTTAGCAGATTTGACAAAACTAGTGTGCTTTTTGGGGTGTTTTTTAGCAGAGTTGTGTGTTTTTCACTCATGTCCATGGTCTCCTTACACAACATCATGTTAAAAAGCAGTCTAAGGTTCTCTGGCAAAGCAACATATACTGGCCATATTCAAGTCTGCTTGGCTGCTATCGGCCTAGGAAATGATACCCAAACACCAGTTACAAGTAGAGACCAAGATAAGTTTGATGAGCATGACGAAGAAGCAATAATGTTGCTTAAGTTTGTTCGTGACAAATTGAGTAAACCTTCATAGATATAAGAGAAGATAGCCCTTAACTTCAAGAATGTCAAAATGCATCCACACGAGATTAAAGAAAGTAACACTTAAGGTAGGGTAACACTGTCAAATACTCCTTATGGAAGGAAACACTGCACAAACAATGCTTGATACAAAAATCAACATCCAATATATATTAATACAATGATACGCATGCGTATTTATACTTTCTCATAAAAGTTCCTAGGGGTCTATGATAAGCGCCCCTTATTACTATATTATTTCCTCTTAACTACCAAGTGAGTCTATTCCATGTTTATATCCACATTACATTCAGCATCCCTTTGGATACCTCCCGAAATACCCAATATTATCCTCCATAAGTACATTACATTATATCATCGTTTGTATGTTTCATCACAAAAATATTAGAAAAATCTATATAACGTAATCTGCTATGCAATGTAGCCAACTAGCAACATGCACAAGCATCCATGCATCCAAGTGAAATGTGGACATGGGATCCAACTATGACCTTTCCTCCTCAATCTTGATTTCGATTGTTGCTTGGGTCCCATGTTGTCATCGTGCTACTCTAATATCTCCATGCGTACTCCATGTACCTCCGTACTAGTTGCCTTCCTAGTTCGATGTTGATCCATAGTAAGTTCATTGATAATCACACCCTTGCCCTGATGACTATTGTTTCTCCTAGTGATGTGAGTGGTGATTACAAAAACCATAGCTATCAATTCTTCTTTCCTTGATCATAAACATGTGATTCCTTTGAGCCATTTAGCGCCTAGGTTATTCGTCCTTCTCATGCCCTTCCAAGGGCTTTTCTTCAAGTGTTTATGTAGGCATTTTTTCTAATTCGAGGGCTCTTCATCTGATGTGTCATTAAGCACTACAATTAGTTCCCATAAAAGGACTTCTTCAAGTGCCCCCTTGGGCCCTTCTTGTTTAGTAACAGAAATATCCTACAATGTAATTTTATTTTCTTGTACCAAAGGTTCAAAGACATTTTTTGCCCATTAATAATAACTTTTCCAACTGAATCCATCCAAGGATATCCCAGAACAATATGCACATCATCCATATCTATAGCATGAAAATATTAATGCAACACATTTATCGATGGTAATCTTCAAATTTTTAAAAATTTGAACATTCTCACACTCAACCCATGTGCTTTGAATATTTTTGTGGGTACTTGCAATCTATGTCACACGGTTCGAGTTCGAATTCGAGTTCGACAACGATTAAGTTCGATTCGAATTCGAATTTTCCGATTAGGTTCGAATGAGGTTCGGCATTAGGTTCGACTATACATATTTTTCAATATATATATATGACAAAATAATAGAAAATTCAAAATCGATCCATAAACACATGAACACAAATTCTTATTAGTAAACATACATGAACAATGTAATCATTCTAACATCTAGTTAAATGTAAACATACACAATAGTAATTTGCAAAAAGAAATGACATAATTTTCAGTCTTCAAAATTTAAATGAATGTCAAATACTAGTAATCTTTTAAAAAATCACATGATCAAAACATGATCAAAATTTAAACATACACATCATTGTAGGACATCTTCAAATTTCAAAATTTTAAATATCATCAAAGTCATAATATCATCGAAGTCATCAACACATGAAATTCCATCATTTGGCTCATCTAGTGAGTCATCATCAATGCTAATATAATAAGGAAGTCATAAAGACTATCGCCAAATAGTTATAATCCATAAAATTGTTCTAGGAAATTCAAAAAACATAGATAATCTATACTTATGGCCTACTAGACTCTAGTATGATCAAAAAGCTCTCAATCATCATGTGCATATGGCATAGTAAAGGCACTAGAATGCTGATCATCAAAGTCATCAATAGATGGAATTCCAACATTTGGATCATCTAGTGAGTCACCATCAGTGCTATTATCATCTTCTTCTGGCTCTAAATCAGCATCAAACCATGGGTCTGAGGAACTAGATGCATCTTTGGCCACACTACTCAAGGCCAACTTCAAATAACTGCGAACATAAACAAGGTCTTCCAACCTTGTAGACAATAATTTGTTTCTTTTCTTGGACTGGATATGGTTAAAGCTACTCCAGTTCCTTTCACAAGCAGAGGCATTTGATCCCTGACTCAAAATACGAACTGCAAAACGTTGCAATTCAGGAGTCTCTGATCCATAAAACTGCCACCATCTCCCTAGAGGAATATTGGGCCTATCTTGTACTGCACTAGACCTTGCAAATATTCCCTCTTCCAACCTGTATGCTCGGAGCTGCTCTCTAATTCTACTGCATTCTTCTGGATCAGGGACCAACCGTTCAACTGCATCATAAAGGCCATTCATGACTTCTGCATCATTTGTTCTTTCTATCCCAAAGAGTCTAGGATCCAAATAACAAGCTGCTGCATGTAAAGGACTATGCAACATCTTCCATCTTTCATCAATCATCTCCCATATTGCAATGTACTCATTTTCCTCATTATTAAAAGATTTTGCAATGGCTTCTTTAGCACGATCCATGCCCTCATAAACAAATTCCATGGAAGGGGTATCACTATCAACCATGCGAAGCATATCAACAATTGGTTCACATACTTTTAAAACCTTTTGAGCATTGTCCCAAAAAGCATTCCCTAAAATCACCTGTTCCAACTCCTTTCCTTTAGCTTCCTTTGAAAGATGAGACTTTTCCCACTCATTGTTGCAAAAAACACCCCTTATACTCTCTTTTTCTTCAACTAGCCTTTTGATAGTAATATAATATGTGACAAACATGGTGTCACAAGGCCTGAGCAACTCTCTAGATGTATTATTCCTGTACAAGCTCAATGTGAGTTGATGGTTAAATATGAAGTGAGAAACTTGTTTCCCCCTTCGAACTGTCTCGTTAATCCATGGAAACTTTGCCAAGTCATGTAACAATAAGTCAAGACAATGGGCAGCACAAGGTGTCCAATATATTTTTCTGCATTTATCCATGACCATTTTTCCTGCTCCAACACAATTTGAAGCACTATCAGTTATAATTTGGACCACATTTTCTTCTCCAACCTCAAGAATAGCTTCCTCTAAAATCTTGAAAATATATTCAGAGGTCTTCTTATTCCCTGATGCATCAACTACTTTCAAAAAAAGTACCCCTTTAGGGCAAGAAACCAACACATTAATAAGAGGTCTATGATTCATATCTGACCAGCCATCTGATAAAATTGTGCACCCTGTTTCCTTCCAAGAGTCTTTGATCTTCTGCAAATTGTTTGTAACTCTTTCTTTTGACTTTAAAATGGTGGTCCTTAAGGTCTCAGAACTGGGAGGGAGATATCCTTTACCAAAACCTGCCATCATCTTACATGCGTTGATGAAGTAAGGGCTTCTTGCCACATTAAATGGAATTGCACATTCAAAAAACATATCACCTACATCATCATCAACTTCTTGTTTCTGCATGGGCTTCCAAAGAGTATTTAATGTAGGTGTCCCACTTGATTTACTGATCTTTGACTGAGATGAACTCCCAACACCAACTGTGCATGAAGAAAGTGCAGATAATGAATTGTAATTCATTGCAATTTCTGTTTGAACACGTTGTCTTTTGTTTTCATTCACTTTCTTAGTCTTCTGTATATTGTCATAATCTTTCTGAAGTGTCTCCTTGAGCTCTGCAGACACATTCTTGCAACCTTCAACGCCACCTCCTTTGCCATTAGTGACAGAAAGTAAGTGGTCCATGACTCTAGTTAGAGATTCAAAAAATTCATTATTACATAACTTGCATTTCAAATGCCTCCCATGAGGCCCGTCCAATTTCTCCACATATTTCCATCCTTCTGCCGTTGACTTTGGAGGTGCCATGACAAATATGTCTGCATTTTTGTTGGCAATGGCATATTAAAATTCGAATTTAAATAAATGATAAAATAGTGAAATTCAATTTTCAAATACAAAAAGCTGATATTAAGCTTCATCTCTATAAGATTCAAGTGAGCGTGCAAGAACAATAACTCTTTAAGGATTGAGCAAGGTCTGGAAAAGAATCCATCTAAGACACAAGCTACCCAAGGCATCTGAATTTTTGAAGGAGTTCATCTCCTTCTCTATGTGGCAAAGTCTGGGGGCACTAATTTCAAAAGAAGATTTACTCTATAGTATATATGAAGAACAAGGAAGTGTTTACAAAAACAATTATCTGAACCTTTCTACATATTGCAATAACATCCAAAACTGAAGGACAGAATTTATATAAAGGACTAAAGTATGTCATGAAGTTCTAAGGCTCAGCATATGCATTGTGATCTGAAATCAAAAGGAACCATGCCGATGAAAAGAACCAAAATTCTGGAATTTCTGAGGCATATAACTGTACGAATGATGAAGCAAGTCTCATCAGTGACATATCTCTCTAAACTTTAAACTTTAAAGGACCAAACCTCTTTATGATATTCTTTTGTGCAAAATTATGTACTACTAAATAAAAAGACTGAGGTATATAATCCGTGAAAGGGACCATAATCTGATTTTATTTCTGCCTTGGTAGTTTTGTGGAAGAGGATATAATTTTCATTGTATATACCTTTCCAGTTTCCACTATTTTGACATGCTGTTGTAAATATTTTGGTGTATATATATGACATATTTTTCAAAAGAAATGTAAACAATACATATGAAGTCTGTCTGAGATTCATCATTCAACAGAGGACTTCTTCCTTCTGTGGGTGACTCTTGGGCATCCCCCCACAATTTTTGGCCAATGGCCTTAGAAAAAGTCAATTTAAAAAAAATGAAAAGAAAACAGAACCCTAAAGCAAATCTGTTTCTGAGATTTCCCAGATGGCCCATGGGTATGAACTATGAAGCATATTACCATGTCTTCCATCCCCTAGAGCAACAATTGAGAATGTTTCCAAATGGAATGGTTTTGTAATTACAAGGTTTTGCAGCACATGGACAAGGACTTTTTCTTAGTCTCGACTCTCACCCATTAGCAGCTTTCTAGTATGCAATTAACTTTTTTTTAAATCACCCTACAGACTCAGGAGTGAATTGCCCCAGTGTTTCTGATGCAACTTCATAAAATAACATGAATAGGGGTGACAGAATTACTAGTAAACTGTCAGGATTCAGGAAATCTCAATTCTCTTTGGGCTTCCTCAAGAGATGGGATGCTAGGAACTAAATTTCTACGTACTGTGAATGGTGCTCACTGCTGAGTATAACAAACAGATGCACTATGGTTTCAATGTAATTGGAGCAGCATAGATCCCAAAGAGTTGAACAGGTTCCAATTCCAAATATTATAACGCAGCCCAGGAATTATTTGATGAAGTTGTCCATGTTGGAAAAGGTATCAAGCCTGATTTGGTCAACCATCAAAAATCCCAAACGTGGTTTGGTATAATAGCTGACTAATAAAATATGGCTTATGCAACCAATGTTTAAAGTCAGAATCAGACTTGGTGTTGGCCAGGGATTAGATAGGATTCATAATCCAGGTTACAGGCTACAGCAAGAAATTCAGAGCTATTTATTATTACGGCAAAAATTGAAAGTCAGTATTTTTCTTCTAGCTGAAAAAATGTACTGATTTGTAATAGTCTATAGATACTCTAGTGGGTGAAAACTTATCAGTCTGTTAGAGACCAAATATGCAGAGTCTGTAACACACATACATTTATAGCATTACGTTAAATTAAAAAAATATATTAAAATACTTTTGACATTTTATATCCAAATTATAGCTTTCTAAGAGGTCATAACCTTTCACGTCGAAATGTTTATCTGGAAACTTTTAACTGTATTTGATGAGTTGGGCATAATAAAAAATCATAATACAAATTTGGCTGTAACATATAACATAAGGACAAAATATTTGAATCAGAAGTCAAAGAGGAGAATCAAAAGTGCCAGTCGACAGCCTGGTATCACTGGTACAGAAATTAGCAGCGGCAATCACAAGCTGGAGCATCAACACAGATGACAAGGAACCTAAAAGAGTTGCTGTTTCACCCACAAAAAGAGACACGGAGGTAGAGATCAGCAGAGGGTTGGAATTTGACAGGGCATTTTGACCTTATTTTACGTTTAAAACATTTAAAAAACAGTTTCTTGTGATGGGTTTTGAAACGTAGACAGTTCACTTTTTAATGAAAACGTCATTACTATCTGTCAAACAGCGGAAAGGCACTTGCACGCTCTGTTTATATAGCGGCTAGCCGAGGCCCGAGGGTGAATATAGCCAAATGGCAGTGTGGCACTGAGTGAAATAAAAGACATAAACAGTGACGCGTGAGTCGAGACTCGAGGGTATACTGATACAGTGATACATTCAGTGAAATAAAAGACATAAACAGTGACAGACTACAGTGAAACAAAAGACATAAACAGTGACTCGTGAGTCGAAGGTATAGTTATACTAATACAGTGACTATGATACATACATGATGATGATAGGTGCCGCGGTGCCTGGGCCCTGTGCCGCGTGCGTGCAGCGTCGCTCGGATCTCACAGAGCACTCCGCTGGTGACAGCTGGTGACTGCGTGCAGCGTCACGACTCACCGTCACGCGTGCCCAAAGTTCAAAAAACGCTCCGCAGCTCCCAGCCTCCGCTCAGATCTCAGTTCTCACAAAGAGCACTCAGCAAACAAACGCTCCCCTCACAGCCTCGGCCCTCAGTGTCACCGTCACGCGTAGTCCGCTCAGCAATCAAATAGTGCTCCGCTCAGCAATCAAACAGTGCTCCGCTCAGGCTTCAGCAACCAACAATTCAACCCGGCAGTGTGTGCCAAAACTATAGCGCGGCATGGTTTATAAAGAAATATTTGGCGGGAACTTGGAAGCGGTATGCGGCCCACAGTTTTTCGCCCAAAACCGTCCAGAAAACCGGCAGAAAACCGTCCAGGAAAAGTTCGTTCATGTTCGTTCAAATTCGTTCAAATTCGATCAGGTTCGATTACGTTCGCCTGATTCGATTAGGTTCGAATTCGCCTTTAGGTTCGGCTTGGGGTTCGGCCTTCAGGTTCGCCGAACCTAAACGAACCTCAATTTTTTTTACAGGTTCGGCGAATTTCGAACCTGAAGGTTCAGGTTCGCCGAACCCTGTGACTTAGGTCATGACTCATCACTAAAGGGGCCCGACTTCGCTTCCAACAATCGTGAGGGTTAAATGAGGCAACGTGGCACCCTTTTTTAGCAAAGGTTTCATCCAATAAAGGTCACTCCAATAGACTAACATCAAGCCGTATGAAAGCAAGTCAAGCCTTAAATCACCAAAACAAAAAAGCATTGGACCTGTTGTCGCCCAAACTGTACAGGCAATAAGCGACAATGCTCAGGGCGAGAGTTGTCACTCTAATCCCCGCCCTTGTCTCCCTACAGCAAGCTATGGAGGGTAGTCCCTATGAAATGTGAAGATGAAATACTTGTTGGCAACCAACAGGTCTAGGAGACACGATTGAATGGCCTAGCAACTTGGTTAAATTAGCAAGTTAAATGATTTGACTAGATTATCGTGGAAGACCAGTGCCTTAAATGGAGTCAGCTACTTACTTAAGATAGATTATTTACCAAGTTACTACATGAATAGTTGTTGCTTAAGGATGCCAAACTATCCTAAATGGGATGCAAATCCTACAACCTATGTGAGATGTAAAGTCTTGGTTTATTTTAAATTATATGCCTATCTAGGTGTACCCTTTCGCTCAACTGTTTTGAAGTTAGTCTTTATAGTGGGTTGTGAGAGAGAAACCAAGGGGAAGCAAGCTAGGACTTGATTAACGATCCCTCCCCTTTGGTTCTAACCACCCGATGCCTCTGGCGCTGCAAAGACTAGAGCGCTGACCACTGCAAGGTCACGGTGTTAACCACTAAAAATGTTCAAGACTCCTAAAGCTAGATGAAAAAGGTGGGCCTGTCTCTCTATCGACCAAGCTTATGCTTGGAAGTTAATTAATTAGTGCAAGAGGCTAGTCCTAAGATGCAAATGCAAGATATGAGTGAAATTTCTTAAGGTGAGATTATTTAATTTCTCAAGTACTTAAAGACAAGATACAATGATTTTCAATTAAGAATAATGAAGTACTTAAACAATAAATAAATGACAACCTTCACTGCAAGAGAAAGTGCTCAAATTCAACGATGGAAAAAAATGTTGTCGATATCACCAAATGACAATTGCTTAAGAGATAAAAAAAGATCAAATGGACAAGATCAATTCTCCTTAACACAATTAGCAATCTTCAAGATTATAATAATGAATTACCAATATGCCAATGAAAGAGTGACTTACATTATTAATCCACAAGAGCTATTTAACTCAACAATGAATAATGTATCCACTTATCTCACAATGATAATAATAATGAGCAACAAGAACACTAATCACAATGTCACTTGGACCAATTAGCCAATCTCCTTAGAAAATCATCAAATCAATTATGTGTTAATGCAAGAGTGCAAATAAATGTCAATGATGCAGAAATGCAATATGGATGATACAAGAGACATATGATTGCAGCAATAAGAATATCACCCAATTTCTCAATTAAACACTTATCCAAGATCTAAAGGATGCAGAAAACAAGAGCTAAGTGAGATTAGATGACTTTCAGCATTTTTTCCAACCACTGTAATTTTTATATCAGACCTTATGCAGTAAATTTCAGACCTTAAATTATTGTTTCAGCATTCAAAAAATGATCAAATATGCCAAGAAATATAAGCCCAATGAGTGTAAGTGACGAAATACAATTAACAATGAGTTATTAGGCCATTGTTATTCAATTTTATCACTGTTGTAAATGTTTTTATGCAGTTGTAGCAAACATATCAAATCTGAAATCAACTCAACAATCCACATGAAATCCACTTATATGCACTTATATGCACTTAAATTGACTTAGGATTAATTCTCAATGCCTTTGATTATTAATGAATTTAGGCTTATTAAAAAATGTGTTTAGGCCTTGAATACACTGTCATCATAAAATACTTCAGAATTTAAATTTAGGACAGTGATATAAATTATTGTTTCAGCATTCAAAAAATGATAAAATATGCCAAGAAATATAAGCCCAATGAGTGCAAGTAACCAGATAGTGATGAAATACGATTACCAATGAGTTATTATGCCATTGTTATTCAATTTTATCACTGTTGTAAATGTTTTTACACGGTTGTAGCAAACATATCAAATCTGAAACCAACCCAGCAATCCACAAGAAATCCACTTATATGCACTTAAATTGACTTAGGATTAATTCTCAATGCCTTTGATTATTACTGAATTTAGGCTTATTAAAAAATGTGTTTAGTCCTTGAATACACTGTCGTCATAAAATATTTCAGAGTTTAAATTTAGGACAGTGATGAAACAAGAGGGCAAGGGAGAAAACCAAGAGACCGAGTGACCTTGACCAAGAGAATTAGCAAGCATAGGTCTACATAAATCAGAATGTATGAGTTGAAGTACCTACCTAGTTTTTTATTTGTTTGAAGGGAATGGTCCCTTTATATGCTTTCCACTTGCACATCCTGGGTAAACTCCTTCATGATCCATTATGATCTCAGGCATTCCATAAACCATCTTCCTTACATAAGGTAAGGCTTTGTAGTGTAGGTGAGCCAATCTTTTGTGCCATAGCTCACACTAAAGATCAGTATCATGGACCAATGCATAAATGGGTTTACCATTGACTTTGTAAAGCCCTTCACATCTTGATCCAAGAGTGAAGGCTTCTCTCATACTTGAGTTCAAAGGCCAAGTTAGAACTTTTCCATTAATAAAACCAATTTTCATTCTTTTACTTCTAGAGCAAATATGGATACAATATCCTTTTTCAAACCAAGTACATAATACACTTCATGCAGAAAAATAGATTTGTTGTCATCTAACTGAAATGAAACTGAACCATAACTTTAACTTGGAGAGTAGAATTATCTCGAAAGATAACATTTAAATTAGTCTCCCTCTCAACTAGATTAAAGAGTGCTTTGTAACCAGCAAAATGCTTGAAAGCACCACTATCAACTAACCAACTATCAAATGAATCTGCAGAAGAAGCATTGTAGAGAGCAGAAATAAGAAAATATTTTGATTGAGTTTCCACTGCATTATTTCTATACCTTGGATTTCTTGTTTTCTTAGGATGGTCTTTTCTTTAATTTTTAGAAGTGACTTTTCTATGATCAGATTTGTTTTTTAAACTAGGTGCTCTCCTTTCTTTACAGCCACGAGCAAAGCGACCATGCTTTCGACAGTTAAAGCATCTAACTTTTGACATGTCTAGATTCTCTTTATTTGATTTGAAAGCATATTTCTTTTTTATTACCTTTCTTACTATTGTTATAGGTTGAAAATGCAATAGGTTTTCCTTCTTCATGATGTAAAATTCTCCCTCTAGAGATCATTCTAGCCTCCTCTTGGATACACTTTCCCAAAAGTTCATCAAATGTGGAAATAGTGTTGATATTGTTGATGGTGGTGATAAAAGTCTCCCAAACAGGAGAAAGGCCTCCAAGCGCAATTAACATCATTTCCTTGTCAGGTACAACTTCACCAATTGTTGACAATTGAACCGTCTCTCCTATGTTCATCTCAATCTCCTTCAGTTGATTCTTCAAGGCAATAATTTGGTTCAAGTTACTAATTGCAAACATGTCAATTAGTTTTCCATTCATTTATTTAGCTTTCTTCAAACCAGAAACATAAGTAATGAGATGATCGCTAAGAGAATCAAGGATAATTTTTCTAGATTTCACCCCTTTTATGTTTCGATTTGACAGTAGCACTTGAATTCTCTAGTGGATCAGCTATTGTGCCTTCAACATACCCCAGAACTTCGTGTTCTTCAAGAGTGATATCTAGTCTTGCTTTCCACGAACCAAAGTTTGAAGCGACATTTAACTTCCCCTCCACCTTTTTCTTAAACTTGGCAACTAGGGCAAACTTCACATTGGACAGCTCATATGAGGCAGCTGATATCTTTATTGGATTCCTCCCTTCGAGAGGTGTAGGATTGATCTAAATATCATCTCATTTTGACATGTACAAATGGAATTATGAATTTATTGTTTATGGACAAATTGTCAAGGTCGGTCAGCAAACTAATGTAGGCTCAGAAGCCCAACAGTCACATCTATTCATCTTCAACGTTTGCATATAAATACAAGGTGCCTCCTCCTCATTTAGACACTTCACTCACTCATATCTCTCTCTCCTTCATTGATTGGGTATGGATTTCTGAGGCAGCTCTCCACACGTGCGAAGAAGAACATCTCTTTTCTGTCCCTGCATTGACCAACGTTGACCTGTTTTAACTGCGTTTTGTCAGGGATACTCTGTTTGAGTAGGCTACATTTCTGGGCACAGAAAACGAGGTTGTTTGACCAGCATTGACTTCAGAAGGGTTTGTTGCAGTGTTGACATTCGTTGACCAAGTTTGACTAGATATTTTCGGACTGTTTTTGGGCTAATTTGACTTGTTGTTGGAGGTTAAGTTGACCAAGTTTGAACGAGTTGTTTTGGAGGTCACATTCTGCCTTGTTGACCAACATTGACTTTCTGGTTAGGGATTTCTATAGCTGTTGTTTTTTGGGATAGATTTCATTGTGATTGGACAAGTGAATATTGCATATTGTACTCTCTCTCTACACTGAACTTTTGAAGAATAATAAGAAGAATTTATCAAAGGGTTTCCCCACATTGGGGTTTGTCCCTGGCTAGCGCCATATCTTGTGTCCTATTGTCTTGGTTTTGTCTCCTACTGTTATTGTTTATGTTCTATCTGCATTTTACTGTCATGTTGATGTGATTGTTAATCTAGATATTGATATTGGGCTAATAAGAAAATTGAAGTAAAATTGCTCTTAAGCATAGAACATACCATTGTTAGCTAAAATTAACATGGAATCAGAGTTGCGCTGAAGACAAAGCCCAAGCAAGAGTGAGAAGAGAAATCACTAAGATCCTTTGATCAAGGACATGATTCAATTGTCTCCACATCCTCCTTTAAGTCTGATGATAAGCTTCATGATAAATTTGATTATCATGCATGGAAGATGTCTCTTGACTTGACTTTAGAAGAGCAAGATGTTATGGACCATGTGCAGGGAAAGATTTCGGAACCTCCTTCTATGCACCCACTGCCGCTAAGACAAAGTACAAGAAGGGTAAAGTCAAAGCAAAGAAGATCATTAGGGATTCTATTCATAAGCATTTAGTTGCTTACATCTCCGATTTGAACACATCAAAGGAGATATATGGCAGGTTGGTTGGCATGTTCAAATCTAGCAATGCAAACCAAGTTCTCTTTCTCAAAAACAAGCTGAAGAATATAAAGAAGGGAAGAGGTGAAGACATTCAATCCTACTTCATGAGGATTACTAAGATCAAAAATGATCTTCTTTCGATTCGAGAAGCTATTGTTGAGATGGAGCTTACTCTCATTGCCCTTGGAGGACTCCCTCGTCAATGGCACGTGTTCAACACCACTATTCTTAATAATGACGGCACTCCAGGTTTTGAAGAATTGTTGACTGAATGTTCTCAAGAAGAAAGAAGGATGATGGAACTAGATATGCCATCAAATAGGAATGATCCTACTACATTCTCTACTCATGCTAAAAGGATGAACAACGCAGACTCAAAGAAGCAATGTCAAGGAATGTCGGGTTTCAAAAATGGAAGGAAGGGAAGATGCTTCATTTGCAACAAGTTTGGCCACTATGCTAGGGAGTGTCCTAATAGAAGAGATACACCCCATGATGAGGACAACCACAACAACAACAACATCAAGGGCAACAGCAATCAAAGGAATGGCAGATTCAACAACTGAGGAAAAAGGAATGCTCCCGCTGCTCATCAAGAAAATGCTCACCCTCCCAAGAGATCAAGAAACACCAGGTATGATGAATCTAATGTTGTTAATAACAAGCAAAAATAATTTTATCTTATATCTACCCTCTCTACTGCATCTCCTTCGGAAACTTTGGGAAATTGGTTGATCGATAGTGGTGCCTCAAGGCACTTCACTGGATATAAGGAAGCACTTTCAAATCTGATTGAAAAGGATACAAATTTGGAAATTATCCTTGGAGACAATGCCACCTATCCCGTGAAAGGAGTTGGGAATTTTACTCTTCAATTGAATCAAGGTAACACCATTCATCTACAAGAAGTACTATATGTACCCGATCTAAAGGAGAACTCGGTATCTATGTTGATCAAAAAAAACTTTGGCAGCAAGTGGGGCCTCTTCAGGTGATCTCTAGTCTCTGTGGACTTGCTTCACCAAGGCTTTGATACCATGTTAAAATCGAAAGTTCTATGCAAAAATTTTAAAATTATTTGCAGAAACTTGAAATTTCTAAGCAGAAAACTGAATGTACTTTGCAGAAAATTGAATGGAACTGAATGTACTTTGCAAAAAGTTGAATGTACTTTGCAGAAAATTGAATATACTTTGCAAAAAATTGAATGTACTTTGCAAAAAATTGAATGTTCTATGTTGTTACAATTACTTAGAATGCAAATTTCTTCTTCACAACTTTTTAGATCAGCAATTGTAGATAGAATATAAACTTAAGGACCATATGAAGACAGCCAAGCACAAATATGAGACACTGAGTGTTACGTCTAATGATCAAGACAAAACTTATAAGGGGAAAACCCAAATGATTCTTCTTCTATAAGATTTCTTCAATTGTTCAGCAGAGTATAGAGAGAGAGAGAGAGAGAGAATGAATCAACTTGTAGTTGAAGTGCTCTTGCTATTTGCTTGAATATCTCCTCCTTCTCTTGATCAGATCTTGTCCTTCACACTTGCTCCAGCTCTTCTCTTGCTCTAACTCTTCACTTGCTCTCACACTTCTCTTGCAAACACTCAACACTAGCTCTTCTTCTTCATAATGAACATGCTACTCTCAACTCTCACTTACTCTTGCATAAATAGATGAGAAATGAGAGGAGTTACAAAACGAATTCATGCCATGAGCCAATACTAGGAGAATCGAATTCCATGAGGAAGGAGTTACTTGAGGAAAAGTGTAACTCATCCCAAGAATAGAGAGAGAGGTACACTTGTCTTGAGGAGTTACAATTCAAATTAGCGAGAGAGAGAGAGTTACAGATAGACATGAGAGAATATTTGGTGAGAGATACAAATCGAATTGAATGAGGGAGTTACAAGTGCATTTAATGAGGAGGACTTACATTTTTGTCATACATTGAATTAGTGAGAGAGAGTTACATTCCCTTAAGTGTGGAGTTACTATTTTATTCCAAGAGAGAGGTTCAATTTTTCATGTAAGAGATTCTCAACTTAATTTACTTATTCCATGAGAGAATTTGTTTTTATTAATCCATTAAAGGCTATTTTGCACGAGTTTATGAAACGTGGGAACGTTGGGAACTTGGGTACAGGTGTCTGGAACAGCTAGAGATTTCCCCAAAATTCACTGGAAACGACTAATCGAGAGCGTTAATATTATAATATTAATTAAAAAAAATAAAATAACAAACAAAAAAATTATAATTTATATATAATCAAAATTAATATTGAATTCAAAATATTCAAAATAATATAAAATAATAAATATATAACTCTCTCATATATAAATATATTCTCTGGGTTTCTCTCTCCCTAAATCTCTCCCTTTTATATATATAAAATGTCAATTTCATTATCAGTTGTCTGACACATGACCAGTCTTTGAAACAATCTGGCTTATAAATACAAAGGAACAGTTTTACATATGTTTCTCTAGTTATTTTTAAGAGAAAAAAGCAAAGCTAATGTTTAAGCATTGACCGCCACATACAATATGCACATGCAATCTTTTGTGATATATATACATAAATAGCAAAAGAAATACTCATTAGCATGACATCCCAGATATCGCCCTTACGCAGAGGTGCCACACGCTTGACACATCAAAAGATTGCTCCAGTTTCTCAATTGAGGATATCGGTGTTAAGGATGTCTTTCGCCTTTCTTCCTGCGAAGGTTTCAACAGAGGCTCATTTTTTGTGGGCAGTTTATCATATTTCTCTGTAGGCTTTATGGTACACCTAAATTATTTCTACAACACTTGGATTGTTCACTTACAATCAATTTGGTCATAAACATTCATGTATATTAACATATATATATTAATATATATATATATATATATAATATTATTCAATTGATGGATGATTGTTAAAGGCTATGGTGGTTCTCGTTATTAGGAATGGCGGCCATGACCGAAAGAACCACACCTTGGGGAAACACCTAAATGCTTCCTTAAAATTAATAAAACACCCTAACTTAAATTATAATTATTAATTTATATTTATTTAATATTTTTTTGTCATTTTATTATATATAGTTATGAAACATTTAATTCATAACATTGTCTTTCCCTTAAAAATGCTTTGTCCTCGAAGCAAAAGTAATGTTGCGTGTTGCTGAAGAAAATGTTGTGTCTCCCTTGATGAATCTTCCTCTTATAGTTTCTTCCACTTGATGAGGTACTCCTTAATAGTCTTGAATCGTAATACCTTCTCTCTGGTAGCGAGTATACCTTCAGGCTCTAAGATGACTCTTCCTTCTTCATCAGTCTCAGGTATCTCAATTTGAGTTGTTTGATTCTGCCCCAGTACTGTTTTTAGACTTGATACATGGAACGTGTTGTGGATTCAATAGTTTTCTAGTAGCTTCAGTCCATAAGCCACGCAACTTATTTTTTTGATTATTTGGTATGGTCCATAATATTTATGGGATCACTTGTTTTTTCCTTGTTCTTTTAATGACAATTGCTTATAAGGTTGAAGCTTAACAAAGACCCAATCTCCTTCTTCGAACTCTCTTTCAATGCGATGTTGGTCGGCTTGTTGTTTCATTCTATTACATGCCACTGTTAGATTTTATTTTAACAAATTAATAATTCTTTGGTTTTCTTCTAGGTGGTCTTTTACTGCTTGTACCTTAGAATTGAGTATTGAAAAATCCTTCCACCTGGGTGGTTCATAGCCATATAAGGCTTCGAAAGGCATCATCTTCGCTGAAGTATGATAGGTGGTATTATACCACCATTCTGCCAGGTGTATCCACTGGGTCCATCTGTTTTGTTTGTCAGTGATGAAACAACAAAGATATGTTTCCAAGCATTTATTTACGACTTTAGTTTGACCATCTGTCTGGGGGTGATAGGCTGAACTCATATTGAGGGATATTCCTACTTGGTGGCCGAAATCCTTCCAAAAATTGCCTTTAAATTTTGCATCTCTATCATTGACAATAACCTTGGGAAACCCATGTAGTTGGTAAATGTTTTTACAAAACACATCTGCAATTTGCTTAGTTGTGTCAGTTTTTCTAATTGCCATGAAATGGGCATATTTAGTGAGTCCGTCGACTACAACAAATATCTTGTCCTTACTGTCAGACACAGGTAGTCCTTCAATGAAGTCCATCGAAATTTCCTCCCAATTTTTATTTGGAACATGTAATGGGTGTAGTAAACCAGGGGTTGGGATATTTTCACTCATATTCCTCTGACAAACATCACATTCCGCAGCATATTTTTGGACTTCCTTACTCATACCCTTCCAATAGAACGATTGTCGAATGTTGTAGTAAGTTTTGAAAAATGACATACCCAGCTACAGGAGAACTGTGAGATTCCCTTAGAATTTTCATTCTAAATTTGGATGTTGGGTTAGGTAAATCCTACCTTTGTACCATAGTATGTCATTTTTCCATTCAAAATTGGCATATTGACCAATGTTTTCAATCATAGAACCACAATTTGAATCCTTGGCATACTCGGCTCATATTTCGTCTAACCACTCAAGAACAACTACGAAGGTAGCGCATATTGTGTTGTCATCATCCTTACGTGAGAGTGCATCAGCTACAACATTTTCTCTTCCCTTTTTGTGCAGTATTTCTAGGTCAAATGTTGAAAGTTTCTCCATCCACTTTTGTTGTTTTGTTGACAATGTTTTTTGTTGAAGTAGAAATTGAAGACTATGGTGATCAGTTCAGATTGAGAACTTACTTCCGAGTAGGTATTGTCGCCATTTCGTTAAAGCATGTATGATGGAAAGCATCTCCTTTTGGAAAGTTTATTTCCATCCTTCTCGTTTGTTAAGTTTCCTACTCTCGAATGTTATAGGGTGGTTGTATTGCATTAATACGGCTCCAATTTTGAACCCTAAAGGATCACATTCGACTACAAACAGTTTGGAGAAGTCTGGAGTTGCCATTACTGATATGGTTGACATCACTTCTTTTAGATTCTCGAAGCAATTGTTTGCCTATTTATTCCATTGAAAAGCGTTCTTTTTTAACAAGTTGGTCAGGGGTGTTGTCAAATGTGCATAGTTTTTTTATGAACCTTCTGTAATACCCAATTAGACTTAGAAATCCTCTTAGTTTTGATACGTTGTTGGGTTTGGGCCATTCTTTGATTGCCTTGATTTTGTTGGGGTCCACTTTGACTCCTTCCCTAGATATAACGTGCCCTAGGTATTCAACCTCCTTTTGTCCAAAGGTACATTTTGATAACTTGGTATAAAATTGATTCTTCTCTAATGGCCTTGATCTTATTATGATTCGTAAACTACCATGGATATTCCACTGGACAGTTCGTCACAACAAATATGATAATATTATATTAAAAAATTGAGATTCTACACTTATAGTTTTATTTAATTCCTAGATCTGTAAATTTTACTGTAATTAGTGCATGCATGTAAAAGTAAATCAAACAGAAATGTAGAGAATGACAAAATAAGCTCACACACACATAAGACACAACATATGCTCTCTAGGAAACCCTTTCAAGAGAAAACCTCACTTGAAGGTGAGGCTGCTTTGCTCTCTTCCTCTATTTGGAAATATCACTGCAGATACAAAGAAGTAATGCATGTGGCCCGTGGGCTGCTACAGTGCACAGAT
>APFE030646562.1:3123-19202 GCA_000404065.3 Pinus taeda
GCCCCCTCGAAGAGGCTGAATTCTAAGGTGTTGATCTATCTTTTCTATATTTTTGTGAGCTGGTTTCATAACACCAAGAATCATTTATTTTTTAATAAATCTTGAACCTACATTTAATGTTTGTAATTAGAAAACTCTATATAAGAAGATAATGAGAATCGTCTACAATTAAATTGATATATAAAAAAATATAATAACTCATTCATCATCTTAATATAATAAATAGTAATCTTTTAATTAGTGTATTATTGATAATGGCCATGATTAATATCCACTTAGACTAGAAATGGTTTATAGGACCTTAAGAAGGTAAGAGATTTCTTGGAATTCTTTAGCATTTTATTTCTATACTGCATTAATAAAAGTGCTCCAAGTCTCCTCTAATTGTGTTAACCTAAAAGGTTAAAAAGATTGGTAGTTTGAGAAGTAATATGAAAAATAGATTTAATATAACTATAAATAAGATAATCTAAAAGAGTGTATTTTTCATCTTCGACCCTCGTAGTGTCACAAAGGTGATAGTGTAACGAACAAAAGTTGTATACTCGGTAGAAATATGTAAAATACTTCAAAAACATAAATGTCCATTGTAATACATGTAATTGTATATTGAATATTGTATAAGAATTGATATGAGATATGAGATGATTACAATTGAGAATGAGGACTTGCTTATATACCCTAGGTAAGTGTCCTTTCACGAATGGTCATGTCTCTGAGACATGCCTCTTCATTACTAGCTAACTAACCATTAGTTAATTAATTATTAATTATTATTATTATATTTATATTTAATTTATTATTTTTATCTGAATTATATTCATAGCATTGCCTCTCTCTTCAAGAATTTTTGTCCTCAAAGCTTACTGTGAATCTCTTCTCATCTCTAAACTTTCATCTTCGTTGATACAAGATGATATGAGACTCTGAGTGATAGATAAAATTGTTGTACTAAGAACATATCAGACCATCCTAGATTAATATTTTGTGGAATCTTCTGATCTCTGAAAAATTGTGATGAATAGTTATTGTAGCACTGGATTCTACAAACTTCAGTATTCTTGGGAACATAAATTTGTCATTTATGTTGTGAGTGATACTGGTATCTAGATTGATTGGAAAGTTTTCTCTTGTGATTTGGATGTCGATAAATAGTTCTTATGGTTGGACTTTCCCTTATCATGTTAGTGGGTTTTTCCTGATTTCCTTCAGGTGCTATTGTTGTTGGGTTGGATATTAAATCATCATTTGGAATGTCCATTGTTTGAACTGTAACTCCTACATGTGTTTTCACTTCAGTAGGTTTATCTTTTGCTTGAGTTACGATTTTGACTGGATCGATATTTGTTTATTTATCTTCAACTTGGACTGAAACGACTTGAGACTTTGATACTACTTCTTGAAGTTGTTCTAACTTGTCATTTAGTAATTTCTTATCACTTTTAAGCTTCTTCATTTGCGTAAGTAAAACTTGTTTATGATTCCTTAGATGTGAAAGTTCGTCCTTTTCTGAATCGTTGACTTTGTCCTTAGTATCTTTCTCTTTATATTTTAAATTTTTTATTTGCTCTAATAATTTTTTATTAAGGGTTTTTAGGCACAAATTTTCTTTTTCTTTCTCTAATATATTCTCCTTTAGTTCCTTATCAAAACTTTCATTTTCTTGTTTTAGTCTTTGTTTCTTATCCTTGCACTTTTTTATTTATGAAAATAAATCTCATTGTGGTCTCTTAGATGCCAAATTTTTTCATTGATTTTTCATGAAACCGATCTTCAAGATCTTTATATTTATTTTCTAATGCTTTGTTCTTTTGTTGAAGTTTTGCGATTTTTTCCTTTAATCATTTTATTTGAGTCTGGGTATTACCTTCATATTTTTCCAAAGTAAACAACCTTCGACATTTTGGACAAGGTATTGTGTGATTTTTAAAATCTACAAATATTAATCTTTTTTTCAACAAAATGGACATCTAGTCCAAAATGTAGACTTATTTATGGAATCGATAGTTTCTTTGTTCATCTTCGAATTAAACTCCATTTTCTTTTTTATTCAAAAATCGACTTCTTTTGTGTTCATTGATGAACATAGGGTTTAATGATAACCTCGCTTTTTCTAGTGAATTTGAACACTTTTATGGATACCTAAAGTTAATTTCCCTAATTTTTTTGTATTATATTATATTTATTTTTTTTTTCTTAACTTTTCTTCTTTTTTCTTTTTTTAACTTTCTTATTTTATTTTATTTTTTTTTTTATAAAATTCATATATATATTTATAATCTTTTTCCTTTTTTCTTTTTGAAAAGTTACAACCCTAGTGAAACATGGCTGTTCACCTCATTTGGGTATAACAGAAAATATATGTCCACTTATGTGTCTTTGACTCCATTAATTTTCTCCACGTAAAAAGTAAAACTTGACATTCACATAAAGAGGTTTTGTATCCTTTTTGTTCTTCTTTTAGCTTGAAAATATCATGGGCAATTACCATGGGTTGCTAAAACCACGAGCTTGTAAACCACTTAATGAAAAATCGAGATAACCTTATCTACTCTTCTTTCTCTTACGTATAGTTTTAAAGATATTTGGAAAGATTCCCTTGTGACTTTATCGTGCATTTTTTATTAATAATGTAGAACCTTTTATATATATGAATATTCTCCTTTACAATTTACATTGGACTATTTTTTTTTACTAGAACAATTGAAATGCCAATGGCCAAAGACTTCATTATTATTATTATTATTATTTAATTTGTTTTCCAATTCTTTTTTTTTTAACTATTTTTTTTTTAAGTGGCCAAAAGCCTGATCGAAAAATAGAGAAACTCCAATTCATTTAGCGAAACATTGTAGTTGTGATCACAAGTTAATGGCCAAAGGTCGGGATCTAGCAACGTGGCTCTGATACCAATGTAACGATCAATGTTTGTATACTTAGAGGAATGTTTTGATACCAATATAACGACCAATAGTCATATACATAGCAGAAATCTTTAAAATACTTCAAAGACGTAAATATCTATTGTAAGACATGTAACTGTATATTGAATATTGTATAAGAATTGATATGAGATATGGGATGATTATAAATGAGAATGAGGACATGCTTATATACCCTAGGCAGATGCCCTTTCATGAATGGTCATGTCTCTAACACATGCCTCTTCATTACTAACTAACTAACCATTAATTAATTAATTATTATTTATTATTTTATTATATTATTATTTTTATTATAAAATTGTATTTCATAAGAGACAGACTCCTTGCATACTCATGTGTTTTCGTAATCTACCAATGTCTAATTATCCGATAAAACTCGTGAAAAAATTTTCTTGTTTTAACACAAGGTTTATCTTATCTCTGAGTCCAAAAAACAATAAAACATTTTTTATTGTTTTTGTGTAACTTTTAGTCACACCACAATTTCTCCTTAAATTTTGATATAATACAATTTTTAATATCATTCTTATTTTCTAAAATTTATATTTCTTGATCTTCTAATTATCTAATAAAGACTAAGCATATTTATGTCATCACGATAATGTTTTTGCTAGAGTTATCTAAATTATTTCAATATTATTAAGTAGTTAATATTGTTTATATTATAAAGTTTTAAATGTAATGATCTTAATTATTATAGATCGAATTATTTATTTTTAATTTATAAATGGTATCTTTAATACTTTATTTTAATATTTCAAATTGTCTTTCCTATTTTATTATTCTTTGGGAAAAACAAAAATTATTGTTGTAACATTTAAATTATCTACTTATATAATACTATCTAGAAATTATTTTTAAATATCTTCATTATTAGTCATTATATATTTAAATTTTAAATATTCTACCAATTTTAAATAAAAATAGATATTAATAAGATGATATATATGAGAATAATATTATTCAATGATCAATATAGATTTTAAGATATAAAATTATAAAAATAAAATTTCAAAAATATTATTAATATTTTCTAGCTTAAATTTTTATTGATCAGCTAAGAAAAACATGCATCAAATAATTTTTCATTGCGTCTGATCACTAGTGAAACCAAACTAGTGACAAAAAAGTAATTCCTTTGTCCCAAAGAGCAGATATAACATGCAAATATTAAAGTTTGACAAATTTTCTTCATGAAATACAATTATAGCAAAAAGATATGCAGTGTAGACTAGAGAAAAATGGTAGGTATTTTTCCTATAATCAATCATATTTGTAGGAGTGCAAACCATAGCAAGATGCCATTGTCCACCATGAAAGAAACATTAGAGATGTTTAGGCCGAATTTGATACATCTACAGGACCATCAAGGGTACTCAAGGAGGTTCTACCCTTCCCCTTATGAAGAAAAGTTTTAATTTTAGCGATCATCATAGCAAAATCTTTGTGTTCCAATGAGTCTCCATTTGATTTCTCTATGATAACAATACATTGCTTCTTATCCTTGAGTATAATGTCATTTTATCCTTTGACTAGAGCATAGGAATGAATTGATTCCCAAGGGGCGGAAAAAGAGAATTTGATATCAATACAACCCAAATTGGCTAAAAAAATGTGACTTTATTACTAGAGCATTGAACATGAATTGGAATGACTACCTGGATGTGTGCTAGCAACTCCATTATTCTGAAAATGTAATTTTTCAATCTCCAGCAAGAGGATAATTTGTTCAGCTTGGTACCATCTGAAGACGCTTGAGAAAGTCGATAGCAATATGAGAATCCCCCTCCTCCAGTAATTTTTGAAAACCTTGGGATTTTTCCAAACCAAGTCCGTTTTCCAAGAAAAAGTGCTAATGCATTATTACTATTTATTTCCATCAAACCAATAGTGATGAAGAGGGGATCTCCTTAGTGATTACGAAATATGCCTCCATAGCTTAAGGTTTTATGATTTCCTTTTGATGCGCCATCAAAGTTATATTTAATAAAATTTAATAGAGGGGGAGACCAAAGCACTAGGGAGGAGGGGCCTATATAATGGAGAGGAGACGAAGGGAGGGAATGGGGGGAAGGAGAAGCTGGGTGGATAGAATGGTGGATTTCGAAGGGGGAGAAGGCCAATTGTCTTCCATCCATTTCACAATGAGAGTGCCTCTCTTATGTTTTTAAGAACTTTGACCCAAATTTCTTCAAGTTCCTTGTAGGATCCCTTGAAGAAGGCCTATTATTTATTTCCTTCCATAAGGACCAAAGAATGGAACCCAGAGCAAGGACCCATGTGTGGTTGAGAATTGGGATTTTAAAATTTGTAGGACGTCAAGAGGAGATAATTTCAATGATGTTTGCATTGTTAAGGTAGTTAGATTGATGCAACACCAACACTATTTTAGTCCATTACCCTTCTACAAACAAGCATCCATTGAAGAGGCAGCCAACATATATTTTGTGGGCTTTGAAAAGATATCAATAAGAAGGTCCCTCAAATCCTCATCATTGTATGCGCTCCCAAGTTAGTGTTCTCCTTCTTGTTAGCATCCATAAGAAATGTGCTACTTTTGGCCATAATTTTGTTTACCAAATATAGGACCTATTATCACTCAGGTTTTCCCAAAAGTTGTAGGAAAAGGGAAAGGAGTCCGAGGTAACCACAAACCACTCTTTTAGATACAGATTCTAGCTAATCTTCATCCAAAGAGGGCTCTCTCTTTAAGTTTTAGCTTTGTTTTTTAAAGATATTAGGCTAGTTGTGAAGTTTAGGAGTTTTGTTTGAGTTTGGGTGGTGAGATTCAATAGAAAAAGGGTAAGACTAAGTAGTTTAGGCCATTGGGCTAATGGAGTCAAAGAAGATGGCTTAACTGGATTAGATTTCTCAACAAATGATGGTTTTACAGAGCAAGATGGTCAAACAAAGATCAAACAAAGATTTGAAATAAATGGAATGATTTCAAAATGGGTGAAGAGCAGTTAAGAATCCTTCAACCTATTTGAAAAAAGGAACTTGAATTGATTACTAATAACGAGCAGTTAAGTATTCTTTAAGTAATAATCAAAGTGAAAGAAATAGAAAACATGAGCAATCAAGGTTTCATTGTTTATTCTAATTCAGAAGAAAACATAGAGAATAATAAAGTTTGAAGACAGAGTGCAATAAAGCATATTCCGAATTACTCCTTTTTGTTTATCATTCAGATATGAAACATAGATGATATAAGAAACAAAGAAGACTTTAAACACAATGTATAGGTGACTTATTGATCCGGTGTTAGATTCAAGAAATCTGTGGAAAGTCCTTTGTTTCAATTCTTTATCCACCAAGCCATCCGAAAATTTGATCCAATCAGCACTTTATTCCAAAAAACGAATATTACAGCAATGTATATGAATCCACCCAAAATACTTCAAATGAAGAAGTATTTATACTAATTGTAAACTGAAATATCTTGAAAAAATATCAAGATTAGTTTCACAAATATCTCCAACTGTTTACATTAATAGAACTTAAATAAAGGACATTCAAACTAATGAATCTATTTGGCACTATTTCTATGGATTTATGGTGACAAACAAGAGAAATTCGAATTTGATAGAAACTCTTAGTTGATGATGAGGCATCCCAGTCACTAACTGCATCCTTCCTTTGTGCATTCTGCCCCAGAAATTCTGCAAACTTGGGGTCCAATGATTCACTTGTATATCTCAATCCGTGATATATATGTAAAAAGTCAAATAGTTTTTTGTAGATAAGAATGTTTTTGAACTAAACCTCTCTCAGTGTGCCAAAATTCATCTCAAACTATTCACAATATTCTCTGCAAAAAGATGTCAAAAACAGGATTTTGCACAAATTGAAAAATAGGATGTCAAGACATGCACTTATCTCCCTCTTGGTAATACCTATGTAAAATGTGAGATAGGTTTTTGTAGCTTTGCCTGTGAATAACAAAACCCTCTTCCAGTTTCTTGAAATACTTCTTGGATTAGCCACAAGAGTTTCTGCAAAATTATGATTTAAATAGGAAATTTCAGAAGAATGTACCATTTTTTATCTAATTTCTTCTTTTAACCTTAAACTTCTTTTGACTATTTTTCACTTTTACTTTGGATAAACTTTATTGTAGCTGGTGAAATTGTTTTCATCTTCGTTTAACCCTCAATGGCTTCATGTTTACTTTCATCATTTACTGTTTACTGTTTACTTTTTACTTTTACCGCTCTGTTTTTCATCTGTCTTCTCTTTGTCATGAATTTGTATGTTCTGTTTTTTAGCCATCTTCCCTGCTATTTATCTTCATGCTAGTTGATTTAATTGACTTGGTCTTCAATATGATACTCTTTAACCCTGATACACTTTGATTTTTCTTTACTGTGTCCTTTTACCTTTACTATATATTTTAGGTTTTTACTGTCTATTTCAAGAGTAAATCGTTTAATTTCATGTTTCCTCTGCTTGTATTTTAACTGTATGTTTTATATTCCATCTTTGTTTAAATAGATTTGATAACAATCTTGGAGTAAACAAGTCTTATGACTAGTATTAAGATTGTTTATCCAAGGATGTGGTCTTCTGATCACCTGTAAAACAAAACAAATTGTTAAGAAACCATTGGTTTGTAGGGGAGGTCAAAAAGGTTTCATTTGAGCTTGAGAGGTCTGTGGAGTGAGTCTAGAATGATTTTTGGGAGGTAAACCATGCTCGAATTGGTTAACAAAGACTTCAAGTGGCGCAATTGGGTTACATAGGGTTTTACTACATAATCAGGTGATGTCACGACCACATTCTAACTTATACCATCCACATTCTAACTTACCATAAATAAAAAAAATTTGTTGTTACCTAACCCCTACAAGTCACTTTCCCACCTTGACCACAAGGGATTCGTCACCATGGTATAACATTATAATTCATGCGCAAAACTTATTTCACTTTGTATTGACAGGTTATGACTTACCAACATATTGGTTTTGACACGTGTATAGTTACGTTACACCTTACCCACTCCAGCACTTATGCAACAACCTTAATGTATTGAATACTTGTTCATTTAACACGGCACCAGGTGGTAAGTGGATGTTAATCCAGCTCATCCGTCCTGTGGCCAGGTGGAAAGAAGCCATGTGAACGTTTAGAGGGTTGTACATTTATGGTTTTCGCGCCAGCCTTCCCGCTCATACGAACGATGGTGATCATTCCATCTAATCGTAGGGCTCAGATTGGTTCGAGGGTTTGGCCGGCATCATATAAGCCACCGGGTTCTTCGGCCTCAGTTCATTTGCGTCCAGAGCGAACCTCAGCTCAGCAGAACTTCCTCCGCACCGCACCAGTTCTGCCACTCTCTCTCGGGTATGATCCTCTCTATCCATAGCAATAATATACAGGTTTACAGTCCTGCACTTTGACAATTTATTAAGTAGCTCATTGAACCTTTGCTTTCCTCTATTCCAGTTAACAATGGTGTATTTTCGGTGCAGGAGGGTTTGGCTTTACAGCTTCTACTGCCTGCAAGGAGAGTGTGCTGGTCCACGGTCATTCCGGGTGAGTCATCATTCTTGTAAGCGTTGTCATGTAGAGGGTATCTGTTGTTAAGTGGAATGGAGGTTTCCACAGGCCGAAACGAGACTTATGTCTTGTTATTCATGTGTTCTCAGGTCTGGATATTATTTGTTCAAGCCTTGGTTGCGATTTACAGGGGGCCCCTCCCCATGCCGGACCTGTATCTCGTGAAACCGTGAGGTTTAGCTATGTTTGTTTACGGCTACAAGCCATTTGTAAATCTGTGTAAATGGGTACTTGGAATTGAGTTCAAATCTCTGTTTCGAATTGATACAGTTAATTCAGAATTCATATATTCAAGTATTTTGCATGTTTAATAGAACCCTTATGTTACTGTTTCTGTTACGCCTTTCTATTGGGCTATAGTCCCTTATCGGACTCCTGAAGCAAATATTGTGAATAGTTTACCTGTGTATTGAACATCTTACGCTCGGCTACGACCTCTTAATGGATTAACGTTTGATTTTGTTATTACACTGCCAGCTATATCTATGCATCTTCTGTTTATTTGATGTTCACTTTAATGTTCTCATTCATACGCTAGTGATATTCCATGGGGTTTACCCAACTGTCTGTTACTACAGTTTAATATGGTCATGCATATGAAGTTAATGCCCTATGGGCTTACCACAATAAAGGATTTGTTCTGTTTCGAACTTGGTATAATTGTCGATTCTTTAGTTTGAAGTTATTCTATACGGCAAGACGCTCCAGTCTTTTATAAGTAGTTATATTTAATATGCATCAGTAGTCGAGCTATTATATGGTTTAGGTTTAGTATTCAAGTTCATTACCATATTTCATGTCCTCTTTAATGCAGCTGTAGGGTTAAGGCTTGCATTCGAATTAATGAATGCAAGTCAAACCCTTCTCGCCACACACAGGGTTTTATGCTTGTGACCCGTGATGTCTAAGCCTGGTAAAGGCATATTGTTTAATTTCCACAATTTCTATATCGTGTTAAACTCATATCAATGTCTTGCATGTAACGTTAATACTCATCTTGTACAGCTATGTGATATTTTCTATGGTTAAACGTTCCGTTGGGTTTTAGCTGCGAGCATAACCCTCACGGCCGTTCCGAATACTTTTACTTTCACAATGTTATTGTTTATTAAAGGCCCTCGGCCCTTCACTATGGTTTCCATGAAGTATCTTTGTGACTCATAAAGTAATGACACCCGTCTGAGCACCGTTTCATGACTGTTTCTTTTTATTATTTAAGAACTGTAACTTTCTGAGATGGGTTATTTGACCACGTTCGTAGCCAATGGTTCCATTCATGCATTCATACATTTCTATTCATTAATGTACTCTGTGGTCTTTTAACCGCTTCAGGGTTTAGTCTTAATCTGACGTTTTCTTTAAACACTCTAGTTTCTACAGCGATGAATTTAATCACGAAAACTAGTTCTGCAGGATAGGCTATATGCATTAACCTTATATAACAGCTACAACTATCATTGTTTAATATCTAAAAAGGATTATTAGATAACTGTAGCATATAATAACCAGATAAAGAAACATAAATACCTGAACCTGTCTGTATGCTATCTTCACCTGTTACTCAAGTCAGAGCTCTTTAGGAATGCATACCTGGCAAACTACTACCGTCGTGCCTTCTTCAGGGATTCACCTGCAATGATTTTTCTCTTATCCTCCCAACCTTGAGATCCACTTCACACTGGATTCTCCCCCCGAGCAGTCTTGCAGGCCTACAGCCCTCAACAAGACACATGCACTCCTGTGCTGGGTTATCTGGTCTCTACCAGACTTAACCTCTTTCTCTGTCTGCTCTCTCCTGGAATTCTTCTCTCTCTTCCTGTTCCTCCACAGCCCAGAGGTTTTCCTCCCAAGGCTTTTCCCTTTGGGTGAGAAGCAGTTACTTTTAGTTTTATAACTGATTTTATTTTCTTTTAATAGAAAATCCTCCTCCAGGAGGCTGCCAGCATTTCATGAATATACACATGTAAAAATAATCTGATATATTCATTTTCATAATTAACAATGTCATTTAGTAATATCAAGTCTTTCACTCATACAATTTTTTACCATAGTAACTATTCAAATTACAAGTTACCCTGGGTCATCACAGGTGAAAACGAGCAAAACTGGGGTTTTTGTGTTTAAACGGGTAAATGGTTGGTATTAGCGGGTGAAAGGATGAATGATGAGACATTTTGTTGTTTAGTAGAAGGTGGTAAGCGATTTTTATTGCACCGCTTTTGAGGATGGGTGGTTTTGGGTGAGGGGCGAGCGAGCATATGGACTGTGCGATGAGTGGCAGAGGTACGGGTAGAAAACCACCTGGTGATCGCGAGTTAAAGCATGGTCACCAAGGGGGCACAATATCATCGTCAACCGTTGGATGAAAAGGGAGTGATCAGATGGTGGACAAGCGTTGGAGACGATGGAACTTTATTAGTGCGGGCCCGATACATTAAATAAGTTAATAACTATATCGGGGTGATTTATGAATGGCGGGGATGGTTATTAATTAACCTAGAGGGTTAATTAATCCCGTATTTTGTGGAGCGGGGGGGGGATTAGGTTCTTAATGAATTACAGATTAATTCATTAAGCCTTTTTTAAACTATGACTATGGTCGTATTCAACCGGGGGCGGAATATATAAAATGTCGGGGTTTTATATATAGTTAAATAATACGGGAAGGGGAATATTTTTTTTGGGATTTATTTAATATGTGTGTTAATCATTAATATGACTATGAAGTGAAAAAGCGCCAAGTTAAAATATTTCACGTGTATATTTAAACTTAGGCTAAAGATACAAATAGGGTTTTTTAGGTGATATGGTGAATTATTCCTAAGTAAAATAGGATTTTTACTTAGGCAATTACTTTATGAAATCAAATGAATGGTTTATGGATGATTCTAAGTACTTAGGCTTTTAAATCATAGGGTCGAGGGTCCGATCCCTCCAAAAGTCAAAGAAATGCTTTGAGCCCCTTTAATTTTCAAAATCCTTAATACTCTAGGGGGAATTAAAGAAATCTTTAGGAAAAAATGTGAATGGAAGTTAGTTATTAGACCTTGTCTTGCTTGAACTACATTAAGTATAATGTCTGTCTTGCACTTGTGATAAAAGTAAAAGTTAAAACATTTAGAGACATGATCTATCACAAGTATCATTCTGCAACACCATCTACCTACCCTATCTACTTTAACCTGACATTTTTTCTTCTTTATTTGGGTGCAATTAGACTAGCAACCCTTATCAACTTTCTTTTCTTTACATAGCAAGCCTATCTAAGTCTGCACTTATTGCATCCAAGGGCTCAGATTACACTGTTGAGCTCCTTTTTATTTACTCTACCTATCTACTTATTTGCCAAGTTTACACTGTTTGGTCAGATTTTTATTCTCTATCTTTAAAGCACGAAATTCAAATATGAATGAGCCAAGTTTAAGTTGTTTGACTCTTCATCAATTGTGGCATAAGTTTAACAAGCTGCACACAATTGCTTATTACAGAAAATGAAATAGTAGTGGCATTTAGACTTGCATACTTTCATGGTCTATTTTTATTTGGGGTTCATTTCTTTCACTTTTTTTGCCATTTTATTCTTTTTACCCTTTGATTTTTCTTTTAGGGTATACCCTCTTTACATTTTTTAATTTTTTTGATTTCTTGAAAATATGGAAAACCTTTGCAACAAGAAAGGTATGAACATATTACAGAGCTCATCAAGTCAATCATGAAATATGACACCTATTGGTATAGGAGCATAACAGGACCAACTTTTCTCTTTTGGGGGTTAATTGGCAGTAAAGGTTAGAGAGTACGCTTCCTTGATATAAAAATTCCCTGAAAATTTGTATACTCACCTTATTTTTTTCAATCCCTCTGAAATATGGAATTTCCTTTGATGCAAGGCTTTTTTAAAGAGGGACCATTTGTCGAAAGGTATATCAAAGTCCTTGTCCTCTTTTTTTTTCTTAACACACCAATTAGAGTTATCATCTTGAAGTTTCCAGCACTATGCCACATGACTAAGTCCCTAGCTTTTCATTAGCGTTGTGAGTTGGAAGCATTGGTCTAGATTATTCAATTTAGGTAATTGCTACTAGGAATCGTCCTAGGACTTGGTCAGTCCTCCATTTTGTATTTCCCTAAAGGAATGTTGTTGGATCAAGGCTTTGTTTTGTTCTACAAGAATCCAAATAAAAAATCCCAACATGTTATGATTACTATATATCTTAGTGACTAAGCTTGTACCCAAATTGTACTTACCATTCCACAGGGTTTTCCATAGATCCTTGCCTAATTACTAATATAAATCTAAACTATTAAAAATAATAAAATTACAAAGTAAATATCAAAAATATTTAAAATACAAAAAAATTCAACTTCATATATATGTGTTTGTGTGTGTGTGTTAAACTTATCTCTTTTCTTAATATACATGTTAAGCTTATCTATACAAAATGCAACCAAAGAAACATATTCACCGTACAAAAATACAAAAAAGTACATTGATTCAAAGTATTTTAATGTTTAAATTATTTATGATCAAATCATTTATCCAATCTATAAAACACTAAGGAAGATAAATTAAGGATCCATAAGCATGACAATGCTTCCTAGGCTGGAAAGCCTCCAAAACTCAAATAAAATAAAATGTAATAGAAAACCATGTAAAATAAAAGCTTTAATTTTTCTTTTCAGAGTCAAATGTAATATAAAACCATGTGTAAACTAGAAATTTCCCCTAAAGGTGCAAAGTTACATCAAAGGAATATAAGATTTGGGAAGATCATCTCACCACTTACTCCAATGCAAGCATCATTAATCGTTTCTATGAGTGGAGCTAAATTGCTTCTCGATAAGGATATGTAGATGACAAATATCTAAAGCCACTCAGAGACATTAGGAAGGGGCATACAAATCTTTGAAGAGAACTCCAAATTAAGAGAAGTGAAAATACCATCCATTCTAGTGTCCAAATTTACAAATGTTGTCATCAAAATTGCACCTTTTCCTCAAGTAGATTTCCATTAACCCTCTAGAATTAAAAATTGCCCAGAACAATTTTCAAGACACAATTTGTTTAATATTTCAAAGTTTTAACAAAAACATTTGAATTTTAAAAACAATCTATACTTTCTGAAGAATTGAATCTGAAAATACAAATACAATGGAATTTGAAGAAACAAGCATTTCGGGAGGGAAAAATAATTCAAGTAACAATGTCTTTCATTTTTATATCACTAATCATACAGTATGACTAGAAGCTTGAACCTAAGTTAGACATATGAATATCCTATAGTATATTCCATCCTTAATATATACACAAACCAATGAATGCTTAAATAAGTATATAAACTAAGCCACCACCATCTCAGGCAGATGTAGGTGCAAATCCAATCATTTTAAGTTGCACAATTCATCGTTATACAAAACATTATGTCTCAGTTCCCAGTTCAACCACACCATCTTTACAAGTGTAATACAAGTCTTCTGGTTCTCCACAAAGTTTGTTTCTTCCATGACTTGCTCAATACCAAAAATCCCATGGAATATGGTCTTACATTGCATTATGTTGTTGTCCAATACAGTTTTGTGATGCTCTATGTTCTAATTACCCTAGGGACCAGAAAATAAAAATGGAAGGAGTGAAAAATAGAGTTGTTATAGGGATAGAGATGAAATACAATGGAATACCAGACTTATCTTAGAGAGAAGCACATGCCTAAAGAATGTGAAAAATATATGGAGGTGATCCACTTTATTTCTTTATGAAAATATGTTCAACCAAATGCAAGTATCTATAGATAATTGCCTAAAGGCTATAATTTCTCATTAAGTGCTCCAACACTTGTTGGAGCAGCCCAACAATTTCTTTGACCTTGAGAGGATTTTTGTAAATTTTCAATGTAGGCTTAGTACTCACAATCTATGACTTTTCCAAAAATAGATTATATTCGACATCCACCTTCACATTCATAAGACAGATCAAGTGTACAAAGACAAATTAAGTCATCAGCAAGGCAGAAAAAGGATAACTTCAACAAAATTCCATATCTTTAATAGGGATATCAAGCTATGATACCTTAAGAAAAATTATAGATGGATGCATTTTACAAAATTGATCAACAAATGGAGATCTCTTCTTGCATATCTTACTAGATCTTGTACTAAAGTGTACTACTGCCAAACTTGATTAATGGATCCAACGGTCTTATAAATTAAGTAAATGATGTATCTTGTATGCTCTACTACATTGTCATAATAAAATTAAAAATAATAAAAGAAATAATGCAACAATTATTCCTCGATGGGGGTGTACTTCATGATGGCCACTTGGCAATTCAACTGCCACAGGAGCCCATCTGGCCTCCACACACGCCTTTACCTCACCATGACGAACCAAACCAGCTCTAAATGCTTGTGAGTGGAGACCCTTCTTGCACGCTTAGTCAATAAATACAGGACCTGCAATGGTGGTTCCTTTAGTTTATTGTTTCGGGATATGAATTTGGGTTGCGAGGAGAACAGTGGAATTGATTCCCAAGATGCCTCACCGAGGTTAAGAATTTAGGCGAGAAGAGAGATAGTCATCTAGGATTACTTGGGGTGGTGTGATATTGAAGTTCGAGATTGTCTATGGGACACTGGAACGCAAATCGTTGGGGTGCCTTTTCACCTTCCTGCCTACAATTTCCGCTCAAGGGATTAAAATTTTGTGGAGGCACTAGAGCTTGTCTATGTTTTGAAATTTGTGATTCAAATCATCCATAGTATTATGACTATCTTGTCAAAGTTTCGAATCCCAAAGGGGACCCATCTTCAAGACAGAATTGAGTGATAGATTGAAGGAGGAACTTACCCCGAACATGTGTATGTTGTTTAGGGTAAGTTCATTCCCATATACTTCTATTTTCACTCTCAAAATTGGAGTGCCCAGCTAACTTATAATTGGGCTTCCCTTGGTTTACGGGTCCTTCTCATCCATGATTTTTACTTCAAATGGAGGGAGGGGGTTGTCCTAGGATGCAATATGATCCTTTGCGGACTTGAAGGTTGGCCTCAACGAAAAGTGAAAAGTTGGTGTGTGGGATCTCTAACACCTAGGGACAAGTGCCTTTTCATTTTCTAGTCCAAGGGGTGGAGGAAAGCACCCCGAATAGTCACACCCTGGGACTCGTTCTACGCAGACTTTATATGTGTTTTTGTGCATGGTATTGGGTTGTTGTTTCACACTCCTCAAAGGTTGTTTTTCTACAAATTTGGCTATTATGTTTCTTACAGGTTCTTTTGAATTGATATCTCCTTCCCTCTCCTTTGGTAGTTTCGTCTTGTCTATCTCAGTATGCCTCGTCGAAGGGGATGACCTCACTGAGGGGGAGGAAACCACCTTCATGTCGGGCAGCCCAAAATGGGAATCAATTCACCCTCGGACACTTATGATAGCCAAGATATGGAAGAAGTTGTTGCCATCTCTGCAACTCGCTCCCCAAGCCATGTCGTAGCCCCTTCCACACTAGAGTCCATTATTGAAAAACTGTTAAATGTCCAGTTGAACATGGATATTCTCTGGGAACAATGATATGATGACCT
>APFE030646563.1:0-10389 GCA_000404065.3 Pinus taeda
TTAGTACTATGATTCGGTCCCCACATGCCTCCGGCTCTCTGTTAAAGAGTAGGGATGAGATAACATAGGACGATATTGTCCTATGCCCGAATCTATCTTTTGGCGATCTATCCAGATCTGTCCAAGTATGAGTCATCAGTCTGTACAAAGCACTTCGGCATCTGTCGGAGTACTTTCAAAATGAGTCATCAGTCTGTACAAAGGTTCTCATGAATGGTTGTTCCCTCCCAGCTTATAAATAAGACTTAGCTGCGAAGTAAGGGGCATTCGGTCGAGTCCAGTCTTGAGTCTTGAGTCTGAGTCGAGAAGTTCTCCTGCTCTGCATCTGCGGACGATCAGTCTGATCTGCTTGCAACACGAGAAATTCTCAAAGTCTTTAGGTGATTCGAGAAGCCTGCGCATCAGTGCTCGACGCTGGTGTGAACCTAAAGTGGTCGGATCCTTAGTTGGTCTGATGGTCTGTATTCTGTAAAAATCTTTGAGACTCAGTCTGTCAGTTGGCCAGGTAGCCTGTAGATCTGTTATGCTTCGGCTAACTCATATCTACTAAATGCCGCGACAATCAATCTGAGGAAGAATATCTTCTGTAAATCTTTGTTCCAGCAGTTTGCTTAATAAAATATCTCTGTGTTCTGTGATATCTATCTTTATTTCCGCATATTGATACCAGGGTTCAGTGAACCGACATCCTATATGAGTGGACTTCCATACAAAAGTGTAAAGCATATTGCTGACATAAGTGATCTGGCCTTTTCCCAAGCGATAAGGCGCTGTGGACATGTCAGGTGGTTTGTCACAAATCACTATAAAGCAAGAAGGATATCCTCTAGTACCAATTATGAAGATTTTCACAATCAAGTTGACACTACTTTAAATCCATACCAGCCTATTGATTTTATGCAGCCGCCCAATCAGAATAATTCTCAGACATGGGAATCGGAGAAAGAAATCCAGGTGCAGTATTTCAATAATTTCCTGGTAGAACATTACCAATACCAACATTACACATATCCTCAGATTGATTACTACACCATGATGTAGAGTGATGTCTTTTCGGCCGACTATGGTGCCGAACGAGCTTTCGTGGATTCCCTCGTCCTGGAATCTCCACTTTGTACATTTTGAGATTTGCAAATCTCCTCCTTTTGTCATTTCAGTCTTTCGAGGGTTCAAATTATGAATCTCCTCTGTGTAAATAGTATGTTAGTACTATGATTCGGTCCCCACATGCCTCCGGCTCTCTGTTAAAGAGTAGGGATGAGATAACATAGGACGATATTGTCCTATGCCCGAATCTATCTTTTGGCGATCTATCCAGATCTGTCCAAGTATGAGTCATCAGTCTGTAAAAAGCACTTCGGCATCTGTCGGAGTACTTTCAAAATGAGTCATCAGTCTGTACAAAGGTTCTCATGAATGGTTGTTCCCTCCCAGCTTATAAATAAGACTCAGCTGCGAAGTAAGGGGCATTCGGTCGAGTCCAGTCTTGAGTCTTGAGTCTGAGTCGAGAAGTTCTCCTGCTCTGCATCTGCGGACGATTAGTCTGATCTGCTTGCAACACGAGAAATTCTCAAAGTCTTTAGGTGATTCGAGAAGCCTGCGCATCAGTGCTCGACGCTGGTGTGAACCTAAAGTGGCCGGATCCTTAGTTGGTCTGATGGTCTATATTCTGTGAAAATCTTTGAGACTCAGTCTGTCAGTTGGCCAGGTAGCCTGTAGATCTATTATGCTTCGGCTAACTCATATCTACTAAATGTCGCGACAGTCAATCTGAGGAAGAAGATCTTCTGTAAATCTTTGTTCCAGCAGTTTGCTTAATAAAATATCTCTGTGTTCTGTGATATCTATCTTTATTTCCGCATATTGATATCTGTGAAAAGGTCCTGTATTAATGGTATCAGAGCCATGTATTTGTCTGAGTGGATGTTGTAAGTGAGATATTTGTCTGAGTGGATCGCGAATTTGTTGAGGCCGGGTATAGCGTTTGTAGCCCATGGTTGCCGCAGTTGGCGTTTGAGGGGTGTTGAAGATGTCTGGCGTAGAATTCGAGTTGAAGAAGCCGCAATTTCTTCTGCAACAGAAAGCCGCAAAACATACTGATTCTCATCTGCAAGATTTTCCGGGTATTTCTCTTAAAAATCTTCTATGGATACTCCTAGAACTTCATCAGCTGAATCTTCTGCATCTTTTTTCGGGTCTAAACACTTTAGAACGATGAAAGATGAAGAAAAACAAAAATATGCTTTAGAGAGTTTATGTAGATCAGAATCTACTTCGGGTAATTCTGCTATAGTAGAAAAAGAAGAAACAGACCCTTCTGTCAATTGGAAACTTCCCCCAGTTTCTCCACAGGATGTATATAGAAATTTATCTTCTTTTAATCTCAGAGCCCTCAGCCAAATCAAAATCAAAGAAAAATCCATCAAGGCCGACTTAACTTTGAATGCCATGTTGACTATATCTCTTCTTGAGGATAAACATATCAAATCAGCCCGTAAAGCTGGTTACCAGTACGTCCATCTGGGGATGGTGAGGATAGGACTGAATGCATTACATAGAAAAGGACAAAAAGCCTATGTATTTTCAGCCTTATTTAATCGATGGACTACCTTCACACAAGCCATGATAGGAGGTATTGAAACAAGTCTTGCTGAAGGCCCAGTACAATATGATGTTTATCCAGATTTTTCTGTAGCTCTTGATGACCCTAACGTCCTACAATGCCTAACTCTAGGTATCCAGACTGCTGGGTATGAAAACTTCAAGAAAAAATCAAAAAATTTATCCATTTTCTATATTACGTGTGTTAGATTCTATAACACAACAATTCTTGCTGTTTTACATTCCCTAGATAAAGATGAAGGTAGAGTTACCTTAATCCAGTATGACTCCTCCTGCAACCCAGTTGCACCTGTCCATGTTTCCAGGAATGACCTATGTCCACCTGATGACTGGGTAACTAATTGGGGAAAACCAACCAAGAAACCAATTGCAGCTGCACAGTCTATTATCACAGAAACAGATGGAAGAGTTACTACCAGATTCCCCAGAATCAATACATTCCAGAGAGAAGAACCCTCTACTTCTGTTTCAGCAATACCAACTACAATCAGTCAGCTACATCCTGAACAGTCTGCTATCTCCCCACAATTTGAAATAGACCAGTTGGTTCTTGATTCAATCAAAAGAATGTTTTTACCACAAAATCCATCTCCGCCTTTCAATTCTGTGTGTGATCATCCCCACTGCTCAAAAACCTTTTGTCAATTCTCATCTGAGCCTCCAACACCTCATGGTGACTCTTCAAAGAGAATCAATATGATAAAATTCACTCCTTTGTCTGACTCTTCCGAAGAAAGTTTTAAGCGTGTTACATTTTTTAACCCGCAAGAAGAACTACTTGTACAAACTGTTTCCAGTTCTTCTACTAGAGGCCTTGGATATACAAAAGACTTGCCCATTCCTTCCTATAGAAAGAATCCCATTGACAAAATACCAAAACATGTTGAAATTCCTTCTGATTCCGAGATCATAGCATTTTTAAAGATTTTCAAAGGGATTGGTCCTTATGATCCAGAAGATGCTTGGAAGAAGAAGATGTTTAATTGGGATATGTTTACTCATGAAAAAGAACACTTGTATCTGCAAGAAGTCAGACTTCTTGAAAAGAATGACAGACCTGCTTTTAACAAGCAGAATGTTGAGAAATGGAAAGAATGGATGCAGGCAAATAACCAGTGGATATCATTCTATGAATGGTATTACCCCTCTGCAAACATTATAGAAGAATCCTTAATGAAGCAATTTAGGAATCAGGCCAAACAGAAGAAAATCAAGGATTCTCAAAGGTTTGTAGAAGAAAGGATGTCAGAAAATCCTGTTGTTATTCCTCCTCCTCTTAAAGTCCCTGAGTTTGATTCAAAGATCCATAATATGATGGCCAAACCAAATATCTCAAGAACTTTGATAGCAGTTAGGCAACAAGGAGAGGAATTGATAAGAAAGATCTGTTTACAGTTCCGGGTAAACATGATGAGATCAGGAACTCCCAATAAGCATAAATGGGAACTTCTTGATGGTTCAATTCACGAGACTGACACAGATTTTCCTCCTTGGAAAAACTTCATCATTAGAAACCAGGATGGGAAATTGTATAGAGTCCTCCCATCCCATTCTGATGATCCTTCCATAACAGCAAAGGATTCAATTGCTGCCACAAACTGGACAAATCTGGCATTATCTAGCCTTGAGAAATATCTAAAAACCAGATTTGACTCTATTGATACTGCATGTTCTGAATTAAAGCTTATGGTGGGAAGAGTATTGCAGAAGCAAGATTATAACACTGTTTGTTTAAATGAAAGTGTAAAAACCCTGACAGAAAATGATCAGACAATTGCACAGAGTTTAGAATAACTCTCCCTATCTACAGAACGGAAGATCCATGAAGCATCTGTTGCTCATGGAAGAGAAATTTTCAAAGTTTCTAGTAGTCTTGAGTTGGTTAAGAAACAAGTCACAGAAGTCACCAAAGGAATTGATTCCTTGAAGAAAAAACCAAACTCAGATGCCTATAAAACAGCTACTCTTTTTTCTGAACCTAAGAGTACGCTTCCATATTCTCTTACCTCTTCTATCGAGAGTCTTATTAAGGCCCCCAGCTCTATAAATTTTCCTCCACCAACATCATCACATCCATATTCTTTGTTTGCTAATCCCAACATTTTCAGCCCAGTTCCTACTTCATCAAAGCAAAAGGAAACTGAAGAGAGCTCACAAAAATACAAAACAAGTTTCTTATTTGGAGAAATTCCAGAAGATGAATCAGAAGAAAATAAAGATCATACAAGTCTTCACAAAATTGATTCAGTACCAGAAGTTGAAGAGCTTGAAGCTTGTATTGATAATTTCTCTACCCAAGATAAAGAACAGTTTGGTATTTCTATTCCAGAAGAAAATACTGAAACACAAGTTCATGCCACATCCTCTAGATCCCGATGGGATACTACTTGGAATCCTGCCCCAGACAGATGAGATTTAATGAAGTCAGAATATCATAAAGATTGGTCTGCCAATTCCACATATTCGTGGAACATTGATAATTGTACAGAAGCCGAAGTCATGTCTGTTTTACATTCAATGCTTGTTTGTTACAGAACATATCTCTCAGATGATATTGGCCTAGTAAATGCAACCAGAAGGATCATAGGAGGATTTGAAGGTACTTTAGATTCATGGTTGAAAGCAGAAACAATAAAAGAACCTAATCTTCTTCCACATTGGGAACAATCAGTAGTTTTAAATGAATATGGTTCCACCTACATGGATCCTGTTACTAATGTGCCTGTAAATAATATGATTGGCAAATTGATCTATAGCATTACAGTGAATTTCATTGGTTTTCCCCAGATTACTAATGATATTACTACTGTAACATTACTGGCCATGAAGTTGCATAATATGCAACATTTTGATGAATACTTCAATGAATATCTTCATAGATTACATACATTATCACCTGAGTTGATATTAGAACCCAAATGGAAAGAGATTTTTGTTGCTTCTCTTCCTCAATGGGTCTCTACGGCAATTGTAAATAAACTGCCAGGAAAGGTTGGGGATTATAAATTTGGGATAATTAGGCAAGCAGTCAAAGCAATCATAGTTGAGCTTTGTTCCCAAATGAAGATTGCTAGGGCTGCAACAAATCCCAAAAATCCACATGGTTATCAGCAATTGTGTAAACAATGGCACCTTGGAAAACCTGACAATTCTGGAGGGCATAGAAGAAAGAAAAAACATTTCAAACAGAAGAATTCTCAGTTTTCCAAGGACAAATCAACGAAGAGACACAGAAAAACAAAGCCTTATAAACATACAAGAATGTTCTCTAAAGAAAAAGAGATCATCTGTTATAATTGCAACAAGAAAGGCCACACAGCTCCAAACTGCCCAGAAAAGAAGACTGAAAAATCAAAGAAGAAAATAACATACAGAAATAAAAAAGGAAAGATTAATTTCTTTGATTTACCTAGTAGCTGTGATGAATTAGTTTCTTCTAACTCTGATACAGAAGAAGATGTAAATTATGTTTATTCTACTGACTCTTCAGATGAAGAATGGTGCAGAGATCCTCACTGCATAGAATGTAAAGACTGTGAATGCAGTGATCCAGACATCTGCAATTGTAACACAGTCAGAATGATGAAGTCAGAAGAAGATGTAGTTAGCAGAAATTTGTTCATGCAGATGACGGCTGCAACAGATCCTCAAATTAAAGAAATGTACAAGTCCTTGTTGACAGACCACTTCAACAAGCCATCATCCAGTTAAAGAAAGATTCCAAATAAGGGGTATGTTCCACCTGCCTCTTTATTCTCAGTTGAAGCATTGACTCGGCAATTCCGAAATGAAGATTTTGGAGAAGATTTGCCTCAGACCTTGCCTGCAGTTCATCAGGCAATTAAAGAACTGAGAAAGACGATAAAAGAAAATAGGAGACTGTGCATTGAGAATCACCAAGACCTGAATATTAGGTTGATGAAAGTCCAAGGAGCATCATCTTCAGAGAATCCTGATGTTTCAGGAAAAACAGAAAATTGGACTTTCCATATGAATCCAACCATGACACACAGCAAGCAACATGACAGTTCAGAAGAAGAAGAAGAAAAGGACAGAACAGATTTTGGATGCAATATCATAAACAAAGATGTGATGTATTGCATAAGAATGAAAGTTAAGGTTGGGAACCAATATGAATACTGGAAAATTCTCATGGATACTGGTTCTAGACTAAACATTGTGAGTGATACTGTAGTAAGCATGAACCATCGAAGGCCAACTGCTTGTCCAAAGATTACTACAGCAAGTGGTGAGAGTACCACTAGGCATGAAGCAGAGATTGATGTGTTCCTAGATGACAAAGTTGGTGTTCATCTAGTATGTCCAGTAGTCACAGGAATGGATTGTGCAATGTATCTCGGCACACCATTCTTCCAGAATTTTGAAAAGCATGGAACCAAGCTTGATACAAACAGCCAAAGGTATGGATATTTTGTTAGCTTGGGAGATAAAGAGATATTTTTTCCATTTATTAATTCTAATTCGCCAAACAGATTGAAGAGGATTGACAGAATGCAGAATCTGTTGGCCAAAATGGAAACCAAGAAGGAAATATTAAAGACAGAAGAGAATTTAGATAGTGGGAAGTTTTCTACTCAAATAGCAGATCTCACTGTTAAATTTAAAGAATGCTGCTCAGAGGATCCAAATGCCTTTTGGCATATCAAGAAACAAGAAGTGGATCTTCCTATCAAAAGAGACTTTAGTGGGAAGTTAAGAAGATCTAAAGCGGTAGCAATGAATGAAGAACAGATGAAGTTATGCCGAGCTGAAATAAGAGACCTGTTAAAGAAAGGGTTGATCAGAAAAAGCAAAAGTCCAATTGCATGCTTTGCTTTTTATGTAAATAAACATGCTGAAATCGCCAGGGGTAAGCCAAGACTTGTTGTGAATTATAAACCTCTGAATGATATTTTAGATTATGATGCCTATCCGCTGCCTAAACCTTCTATGATACTTGCACAAATATCCAGATCAAAGATTTTCTCTAAGTTTGACTTAAAGTCAGGATTTTGGCAAGTAGGGATAAGAGAAGAGGATAAATGGAAGACTGCTTTCTCAGTTCCAGAAGGACATTATGAATGGAACATCATGCCATTCGGCTTAATCAATGCTCCTTCTGCATTCCAAAGAATTATGGATGAAACTTTTGAAGGAATGGAAGGATTCCTGAAAAAGTACATTGATGATTTACTGATTCATTCTGATAATATTTCTAACCATATCAAACATTTGAAAATCTTTCTATGCAGGGTCAAAGAAATGGGAATAGTATTATCAGAGTCCAAGATGAAACTATTCAGGCCTATGATCGATTTCTTAGGATACAACATACAGTATGGTTCATATACTGTGATCCAAAGAAGTCTGAATTTTGTTGATAACTTTCCAGACGAGATAAAAGACAAGACTCAGTTACAGAGGTTCTTAGGGAGTCTTAACTATATTTCAAAGTTTATCAAGCATTGTGCTCAAGAAAGAAAATTGTTAAATAAAAGACTCCAGAAAGCCCCTATTCCATGGAGCAAGGAATGCACAGAGGCTGTAAAATCAATAAAGGTAAAGGTAAAAGGCATTCAACCTCTTTCTCCAATAAGGGAAGACTGGGAGAAAATCATCATGACTGATGCAAGTTATGAGGGATGGGGAGCAGCCCTATGTCAGAAAGTCCCTGATAAGAAAAATGGCATAGAAGTATGCCAATATGCTTCTGGCCTCTGGGCTAAGGGCCAACTCAACTGGTCAAGTTTGAAGAAGGAGCTCAGGGCAGTTTGTCTAGGAATTGCTAAATTCCGAGATTTTGTAATATATACCAGATTTACAATAAGGACAGATTGTCAGCCTTTGCAATCTGTAATTCGCAAATGTGATTTTGAAGATGCTGCAATGGTGAGATGGATAATGCAGCTCAGTCAGTATAATTTTGATATAGAATTCATACCAGGTAACAAAAACAATTTTGCTGATATGTTGAGCAGAGAGTTTCTGACTGGTCACTCAATTTCAAGCCTACAGTGCAACTACATAAGAAGAAGAGAAAGCACTGTTGAAATTGAAACACCAAATGGATGGATAAGTTACATGATTGAAACTCCATTAATCTTCCATGAAAGATATTGGTACCCGGTTAAGGAAATCAGGTATCGAGAAGGTTTTCCATATCTTTTGACGGAAACTATGCAAGATGAAATGAACCAGGAATCAGTAGAAGCCTTAGAATATCTGGAGCATATCGACAGTATCCATTACACACTTGAAAGAGATGACAGAGATTATGAGAGAATGACAAGCTGCCATATCACACTCAGAAGATTTGGCAATCATCTTCATCGAGAAGATTATGATCCTGACAGACAAAAAGAGTGCTTCTACTCTGCAATGAACATTCAAAATTGTTCAACAAACTTTTTCTATGCAGTACAAGCCTCTTTCTTATTTGAAGGAATGTATGTTGATGACTTAGAACAAGAGGATCCTACTCCTGACTGGTTCATCGAATGGTGGAAAATCTTTGGCCTCTCTGGATTACTCATAAAACCATATACTCTACAAATACTCAAAATACCAGGGTTCAGTGAACCGACATCCTATATGAGTGGACTTCCATACAAAAGTGTAGAGCATATTGCTGACATAAGTGATCTGGCCTTTTCCCAAGCGATAAGGCGCTGTGGACATGTCAGGTGGTTTGTCACAAATCACTATAAAGCAAGAAGGATATCCTCTAGTACCAATTATGAAGATTTTCACAATCAAGTTGACACTACTTTAAATCCATACCAGCCTATTGATTTTATGCAGCCGCCCAATCAGAATAATTCTCAGACATGGGAATCGGAGAAAGAAATCCAGGTGCAGTATTTCAATAATTTCCTGGTAGAACATTACCAATACCAGCATTACACATATCCTCAGATTGATTACTACACCATGATGTAGAGTGATGTCTTTTTGGCCGACTATGGTGCCGAACGAGCTTTCGTGGATTCCCTCGTCCTGGAATCTCCACTTTGTACATTTTGAGATTTGCAAATCTCCTCCTTTTGTCATTTCAGTCTTTCGAGGGTTCAAATTATGAATCTCCTCTGTGTAAATAGTATGTTAGTACTATGATTCGGTCCCCACATGCCTCCGGCTCTCTGTTAAAGAGTAGGGATGAGATAACATAGGACGATATTGTCCTATGCCCGAATCTATCTTTTGGCGATCTATCCAGATCTGTCCAAGTATGAGTCATCAGTCTGTACAAAGCACTTCGGCATCTGTCGGAGTACTTTCAAAATGAGTCATCAGTCTGTACAAAGGTTCTCATGAATGGTTGTTCCCTCCCAGCTTATAAATAAGACTCAGCTGCGAAGTAAGGGGCATTCGGTCGAGTCCAGTCTTGAGTCTTGAGTCTGAGTCGAGAAGTTCTCCTGCTCTGCATCTGCGGACGATCAGTCTGATCTGCTTGCAACACGAGAAATTCTCAAAGTCTTTAGGTGATTCGAGAAGCCTGCGCATCAGTGCTCGACGCTGGTGTGAACCTAAAGTGGCCGGATCCTTAGTTGGTCTGATGGTCTGTATTCTGTAAAAATCTTTGAGACTCAGTCTGTCAGTTGGCCAGGTAGCCTGTAGATCTGTTATGCTTCGGCTAACTCATATCTACTAAATGCCGCGACAGTCAATCTGAGGAAGAAGATCTTCTGTAAATCTTTGTTCCAGCAGTTTGCTTAATAAAATATCTCTGTGTTCTGTGATATCTATCTTTATTTCCGCATATTGATA
>APFE030646569.1:0-84273 GCA_000404065.3 Pinus taeda
AGACTCCCTTCAGGTACCTTGGAGCTTGCATGCCTCAATGGCAGGTTCTTCATGTTCGACGCGAGGTTTTCATCATTGGCCTCCGATCGGATAACTCTACGGGTGTTCGACACCGACTCATTTATTCGCACGCCGTGGATTGTACCTATAGTACCTTGAGGACCATTGTCATTATTGGTGGCACCTCTCGCATCTGTTAACAGCTTTCATCATTGGCTGGTAATCAGACAATGTTCATGCATGTTCGACTTCAACTCCTATATTCACATGCTTGAACTTGTACTGTGTTCGGGTCGAGTTGGAGCGCAAGACCCCGGATTGTGCATGTTTTACATCCGGGTTGCATTTTGTGGATTTTTGTAATCATTACGTGACTCATTCATTGGATGGCTACGACCATACCTGAGTCCATTTATAGATCCTCATCGGATGGTTGCGTCCATGCCTGGGATCCAGTTTTATACTCTGTTACGGATGGTTGCGCCCATACCACATATATATCATGTACTTGATATATCTGTTGTACTTCTTTTCGTAGGTTCTCCAGTGGCAGTGTTTTAGTCACACATGTTCTTGTAAAGCACTTCACCCCTCTCTCTCTCGGGCCTCATGCTTTAGGGGTCATCTATTACACAATAATTTGTAACCGTTTGTCACCGTCCCTGTTACCCCTCTCCTGCATCTTGGAGGACCCATTCTGGGACTTGTGAGAAGTGACAAGACTTGAAACCTCTTGCCTTATTCTCCTCTAAACATGAGCTTCATATGCCCTTCAGACATCTCCTGCTCATTGCCCCTAAAAATAGCCCTTTTTTCATTAGTGCTAGTGCCTTGTGTTATGCCCGTGCCAATGGGGAAAATCCTAAAGAAAGGGCGCACCATTGGTGCTCTGTCTCAGAGTCGTAATCGCGCCAACCAGTTTGGGCAAAATTCTCAACCAATCAAACCTCCGAAGTTTCTATCCACCTCATTCACCAAACTGATTCCAAGTTGAGTGAGGATGGTTTGGCTTCAAATCTCCTTGGATGGAAAGTTGTTTGCCACCATTCCATGGAAGTTTCCAAGTGATGAAGCCAAATCCATGATTGTGGGGGATTGACCTTATCTCTTCCTTCTCCTCTATAAAAGCTTGTTCCCTTGGCTTGAGCATGCTAGTTCTGGTTCTAATAGCTTTGACTCTTGTGGAAATACTTGTGCTGAAAGGAAGACATCAAAAGGTTGGAGTTGCAAGAAGCCTTCTTTGTATCCATAAGGATTTCCCTAAGTAAGGAGACTTTGTCACCAAAGAGAGAGAGAGCTTGTCCCTCACCCCTTCAAGCTTTTGCAAGACTTGTGTAGCTGAGCACCCAGCCAAAGGAGGACTTGACGTCAGGACGCTGGTTGTATTCTCCTTTGTTGAATATTAATAAATAGATGACTATCATTACGGTTCCATTCTCGTTGTACTTGTAATGGTTGATGTTGAATTATATCCTTCCTGACTGATGTATAATTGCATATATTAGATTTCACGCTTATGTTTGTGGTTGTTCTCTTTTTGTGCAGGTGTCCATTCACGTGGATAGTGGAGGATCGTGACCGGCCAAGGCAAAGGAACGCGAGCGCCATCTCTTCTATGAACTAAAGCGTTGGATCTCGAGTAGGTCTTCATCACCTACTCTTTATTTGCAATTAGGAACTTGCGTGATAGCATTGTTTGATTGTTGCTAGACCCGTTCTGGGCTAGTAGGGATCGCCTCTATCCGTATAGGGGATTTACCTCTCCAACAGGGTGGCAAATCCATTAGATGGATGTGAAGACTGCATTCCACAATGGAGTCATTGAGGAGGAGGTGTACAAAGAGCAACCCGAAGGTTTCAAGATCTTCATCAGTGAGTCGCATGTGTGCAGTCTCAAGAGAGCGTTGTATGGGTTGAAACAAGCACCTCGTGCTTGGTACACACGGATAGACAGTTATTTCACTAGACTTGGATTCTCCAAGAGTGAAGCGGATCCTAACCTATACCAGATTGTGGTGGAGGGTAAGTTGCTGATCATTGTACTTTATGTAGATGATTTGATTTTGACGGGAGATAAGCTGTTGATAGTTTCATGCAAGGAGGATCTTCCTAGAGATTTTGAGAAGAAGGACTTGGGCCTTCTTCATTATTTCCTGGGATTGGAAATTTGGCAGTGCAGTGATGGACTATTTATTTCTTAGGGTAAGTATGCCCAGGAGATACTGGAGAAGTTCAACATGCATGGCTGCAAGCCTGTTGATACTCCTCTTCCTGGATTTTGGAGGAAGGAGGATGCTACTTCAGCAGAGGTAGTGGATGCCATTGTTTATCGACAGTTGGTGGGGTAACTTATGTATGTGGTCAATACACGACTCGATATATGTTATGCTACTAACCAGCTTTCACAAGCTATGGCTAAGCCAACCAAGCTCCTCTAGAACACAGGCAAGCATGTATTGTGTTATCTTAGAGGCACATCGGGATATGGATTGTGGTATAGGCAGGAGGATGAGGTGAAACTATGTGGCTTCACCGATGCAGATTGGGCAGGGAGCCCAACGGACAGAAAGAGCACATCTAGAGGGATCTTCAGTATCAGGTTGACAACATTTTCTTGGTACAGTAGGAAGCAGAGATCCGTGGCACTCAGTTCAGCAGAGGCCGAGTATATGGAAGCAATTTTGACTTCATGCGAGGCTATATGGATGAGGAAGATCCTGGTCGGGTTGTTCGGGTTACACTTGGATCCTACTGTGATTTATTGTGATAACTAGAGATGCATTAAACTCTCAGCATAAAACTCATGATAGATCCAAGCACATCGACATCAGGTACCATCATATCAGAGATTGTGTGCAGCGGAGAATCATGTTACTTTCATACATTCCCACGGAGGATCAGGATACTAATATCTTGATGAAGGCTCTCACCAAGGGAAAATTCGAATACCACAGAGCCAGGATAGGGGTTGAAGATAATACATATATTGTTGATAGGGAGTGTTGAAAATGCAACAAGATGATGGAGCTTAGTGAAACGAAGTCGCCTTCACTAAGTGGGCCCGCAGGCTATTTTTAGCGCAAAGTCTATTTTTATACATATGGATCATGGCCTATGAGTTGTAGGATGATATTTATGGATGATTGATCATGTTAGTAAAAATAGATGGACCTCTATTTTTAGAAAAATGGGCGGAGTCTATTTTTAGATTCCCAGTCAAAAAGTAGAACAATCGAATATTATTAGCTCTTAATAATATTTAGACTATAAGCATTATCATATCCTCTTGCAGCACTTCAATTCGAGCTACGGATGTGGCACATGCAACTGCTAGAAGGAAATATGATTTTCCTATGGGTTAGTTGAGCTATTGCATGATGGACTTCAGTTAGAACTCAAGTGATTGAGTTTGGTGGAGTGAGTGAGTTTTGATGGAGTTGTGTTCAGATGATAGTGAACTAGTGTATTTAGTCTAACTGAAAATGCCGCTAGTGAGCTGTGTGAATTATTATTATTAATTCGGCTAATTATATCATAAATTCAACTAAGAATACTTCATCTACTCGTGCATGGCGAGTTCAGTTGAGACAAGTGTTCGAGGTGGGTGAAAGGGTGAGACTACTATCAGTTGTGACTATAGTTGTGCATGATATTTGCACAATCATTGATTGAGATTGCCAATGAGGATTGCACAGTACAAGCCAAGGGAATTCGAACTTGGATCTAATCTATTCTCAACTTGGGTTACACTGTAGAGGCAGGGAAAATAGTGGAGGAGATTTGAACCCGTGACTTGCTCAGATCTGAGCTAGTTTATGTGTAGCAAGTGGAGATAGTACTGAGTACTTGTGCGGAGTATTGTACTATGTATTGTTACATGTTCTCTATCATTATAATATACAGATAGTTGGGGGTTTTCAGCTCTATTCTTTCCCCATTACATACTATTTTGACATGTGTGATTGATCTTTCATTGTGTGCATACGATTGTTTTTTTAATTCCGGAAATTGATGATCAATGGTAGAGCAGGTTATGTATTATGCATGCATTCCGCAAATAGTGTATAATCAAGATAATCTCTATGAATAAGTGTTATATTATTCAAATTCCTACAGAGCTTAGCAATTGCTCCCAGAAGTCTCCTCGATTTTGACATGGCCCATAAACATTGATGAGTCTGATGTCAGTGCCAAGTTCATATGAGGAGATGTCCACCCCGATATGACCAATACCTCCCCAAATATTACATAGTTTAATGGTCCTAGAATTGTACCCCAATGCAACTCCACCTGAACGCCCATTTACATCAATGGATTGAAATGACCAACCAAGTAGCATGGATTCTAGGAGGTCTGTGATTCCCTCGGTTAGACCCAGGGTTTCCTAAAGGAATATGACATCTACTAGCTCAGTACATAGAAGCCTTCAGAAAGCTAGTTTTTTTCAGGGCTAGCTATCCCTCGACAGTTATTGGAGAGCGGATTCATGGGGGTCATGTTTCCAGGGTGTTCTATGCTCTAAGAACCTGATCAATAGAATTTTTTTGGCCCGATACAACCTCCTCCCTTCGTGTTTCTTGGCCTTGGATAGATAGGAGGGTCTACCCCAAGGGGATTTCAGGGGGATGAGGGAAGATACCAAACCACTGCCAATAGAATCAGGAGGTTGTGATTGAGATAGTGATCGAAGCAGGTAAGTGTGAGAGAGAGACCCCTGGTAAGAGTCCTAGGGCAGAAGGGATTGTCTCCGAGAAGGATGGGGGGGTACTAGAGTAGGTGGGAGGGGGGGGGGGGTTTGTAGGGAACAAGCCAATGATTTTGGGAGAGAAGTGGAAGATACAATACCCTGATGATCAACTTCAGATGATACAAAAATGCAAGTTTAAGTAGAGAAATTCAATGAGAAATAATTAGACAAAGGCATACCCGAAGATAACGCAATCGCCCTAGCCCTAGTAAGAGGAGGAGAAGGAGGCTGATAGGGTGCCTTGCCACACTTCTTCAAAGTCTCCTTGACTCTCATTGTCACTACATATTCAATATTGGATCAGTGCTGAAGAGCCTTGGTAGTCTAGGGAGGGATCATCTTTCCCTTGTCCACTGCCTTTGCATTTCCATTCAAGGGATAATCCCTAAAAAGGTGACCCATAATCGATGATCTGAACCCGATAAAAGTGTCTCCAGTGCAGAGTGATTTGCTCTTGTAGTCCCTCCCTGGTATCAATATGGACCAATATCCTTGCATATGCCATAATACCCATGGTCAGGCATGATTTATCGTGCCCCAAGTAGGTACCCAAGGCATTTCCAATGCACCTCAAGATGTCCTTAGACCAAAAGTGAAGAGGAAAACCTGGTAATCTGAGCCAGAGATGTTTAGTGCCCAATTTATCTCTCTCAGGGTTGAAAAGAGGGTTTTATCATCTAAGAAGCATAAGGGCTTGTTCGATGTGCCAAAAGGACGAAGGTCTGTACGTAGGGAAATTTTGTTATATAATGTCCCCAAATTTCTATTGTCCATTGTTTAAGCCCTGCTATGGAGTAGGTCCTCCCATGAACCTTACCCACCATGACTCGGTCGATGGTGTCCATGGTTTCGCCCCACTGGATATCTTCCCCCAATCGAAGTGTAATGTCCTGTGTCTTGGACTTTACGCGCTTTTGCTTCATCCCCAACCTATGGCCCTTGTCAATATTTTCCATCTGTGAGATGCTTTATTGATGGTTCTGAGGATTCAATCCTAGCCCAGAAGGGTTTTCTTCAAAAACCAGAGGGTTTCCTGCAAAGAAGCTAAAGGGAGGAGTACTCGAAAAAGTACCAATAGGGGTTTCTTGTGGAAGTACCGAGGGTTCACCGGGAGGGGCAGTTGAAGGGAAATGAGAGCCAACTGACGGAGGGTGTGGTGAGTAACTCGAGGAGACAGTGGTAAGATCAGGGCCTATGAATATTTCCTCTTGAAAAGTGTGCAATAAGAAATGCTAAATTTAGAAACTACTAAAAATAGAACTACTAAAAATAGCACTTCTAAAAATAGTAGTTTGGCCAATGATCATTTTGGCCACCCTGGGTGAGAGGTGAAACTGCTAAAAATAACATCTTCTAAAAATAGCATTTATGGGTCCCTTCCTATTTATAGTAGTCCCTGGTCTATCTATAGGAAGTAAATTCGAATTTGGTCTTACCAGCAGTTTAGAATATTAATTAATTAATTCTCCATGAGTTAATTAGTTAAGGAAAAGCAAACTTGAAGTATTTGTGAGAACATGCAATTATTTCTCCACTAATTAGGGAATGTGTCCTTGATTTTCTCCACTGATTGAGGAATTAAGGATGAGTTCTATATTGAGAGGATCAATTGACTTAGTTTAACTTAGTCATGTTCAATTAGATTAATTTAACAAGTTGTTAAATTAATGAGATGCAGTTTGTTGATGCTTGCATGCATGTGACAACTATTATTTTCAGATAACTGTGTATTCACTCATGGATAACTAATGCATGTTAGTTCAAACGGAGGCCCAGTTGAAATCAAAGAAGTGACAATGTACTATTAGTTGGATGAATATATTTCCTATAAAGGAAGTGCATCCATGATGAGGATTTATCTCCTTCAGGTTTGTGCAGTTATTTCAAGGTCAGTGTTGTGTGTGAGGTGAGAATCACACAGGTTGTAACTGGAGGACCCAGGAAATCTTGCATAGAAATAGGAGGCTTGGAGGGAAAAGGAGAAGGTTTATGAGAAACCTTTGACTGTCTATGAGCAGCCGAGGGATTGTACTGAGTGTTGGATAGCTTCTAAGCTAAGGCTTTGTGTAATCTGGACATATTTCCACTTGTATGATAATACAGAGATGGGGTTTTAGGCTAGAGCTTTCCCCTGGTTATATCTTCTGTTTTATATGTGTTTGATTTCATCATATCAATTATATGTGTTCTTATTGATGTTGCTGATGTTTGATTAAGCTTCCGCTAAATTGGTTGTAGAAGTAGATCAAGGGTTTTGCTTTAGTACATTGCATTACCAGGTGATCTATAGTGGGAATTTCTACATGGTATCAAAGCTAGCTAATTTGTAGAAAAAGTTCTACATCGTATCAGAGCTAGCTTATTTTTAGAACAATTCTATAACTTCTACATGGTATCGGAGCAAAGGTGATCAAAGGAGAGAACAATATACTGAGAGGAGACTTCAAAGTTTTGACTTTTGGGCCAAGAGTTTGTAGAGCATATCTGAAAATTTATGTACAAAATTTTCAGAAACAAATAGTAGATTTTGATTCCTTGCAGAAAAATACCCAAAACCACGAATTTTTTTTTTTGGCTAAATTAGAGTTTGGAGGAGGGAGATATCACTGATTTAAAATCAACGATTTTTCCTTAAAATTTCGTGACAGTGGGAAATATGTAACAAATTGGTGTGCTAGCCAAGAACCTGTATGCACTTGAGGTACAAGATGCATGCAAAGCCTTGAGGAGCAAAGCAAAGGTTACATACTTGGTGGTTGAGAGGGACAGTAAATTACCTCTCAACATGTAGCGCTAGAAGAAGTCTTAGACAATTGTGGAGGAGTCACAATTGGTGAAGCAGCTTCAAGAGGTTGTGGAGTAGCCACAACTAGGGAAGCCGAGAGGAGACATAGTGGAGGCATCCACTCATGCAGATACCTCCAGTAGGGGGAAACTTTGATCCAGGTGGGCAGAGGGATCACATGCAGCCATACCTCTAGGTAGGAGGTGGAGTGATGTGGAGTGATCGTCCCAAGGAGGAGGGGCAAGATCCTTGAGGTACCCAACCTCTTGGATGAGAAATTGCTACGAGAGCCCCGATGTGGAGTAGCAAGAACTGGCTAATTGGGTAGAGACAGATGCGGATGGAGTGGCAAAGAAATATACAGTGCAAGGAATCCCAGGACAGTGCAGAGCATGCAAGCTACAACAATGCAAGAGGCACAAGTGCGTTGAACAGTGTAGGGTAGCACAGAGAAGGATGTAATGATGCGAGATGCATGGAGATGTTGCAGTAATGTAGAGGTCAGAGAGGGAGCACTTGTCAACAGTAGATAGAGCTTCAACATCAGAGTATGTTTCTAGCCCAACAGAGTGGTCAGTTGGGAGTTTTTTATTCCAAGTGTTGCTAGAGTAATCGCACTTGGTAGATGTGAAGAAAGGAAAACATTCCAGAGTTACAAGATCGGGTTCGAAAGGAATCCTTTCTTGTTGGGAGGGCGTGTTGAAAAGTGTGCAACAAGAAATGGTAAATTTAGAAAGTGTTAAAAATAGAACTACTAAAAATATCACTTCTAAAAATAACAGTTTGGCCAATGAGCATTTTGGCCATCTTGGGTGAGAGGTGAAACTGCTAAAAATAACATCTTCTAAAAAAACATTTCTAGGTCCTTTCCTATTTATAGCAGTCCCTGTTCTATCTATAGGAAGTAAATTTGAATTTGGTCTTACCAGTAGTTTGGAATATTAATTAATTAATTCTCCATGAGTTAATTAGTTAAGGAAAAGCAAACTTGAAGTCTTTGTGAGAACATGCAATTATTTCTCCACTAATTGGGGAATGTGTCCTTGACTTGCTCCACTGATTGAGGAATTAAGGATGCATTCTATATTGAGAGGATCAGTTGACTTAATTTAACTTATTCAAGTTCAGTTAGATTAATTTAACAAGTTGTTAAATTAATGAGATATAGTTTGTTGATGCTTTCATGCATGTGACCACTGTTATTTTCAAATAATTGTGTATTCACTCATGGATAACTAATGCATGTCAGTTCAGACAGAGACCCAGTTGAGATCAGAGAAGGGACAATGCCCCATCAGTTGGATGAATATTTTCCTATAAAGGAAGCTCATCCATGATGAGGATTTACAATGTCCTATCAATTGGATGAATATTTTCCTATAAAGGAAGCTCATCCATGATGAGGATTTATCTCCTTCACGTTTGTGCAATTATTTCAGAGGTCAGTGTTGTGTGTGACGTGAGAATCACACAGGTTGTAGTTAGAGAACCCAGGAAAACTATGCATAGAAATAGGAGGCTTGGAGGGTAGAGGAGAAGGTTTGTGAGAAGCCTTTGATTGTTTATGAGCAACAGAGGGATTGTACTGAGATCTAGATAACTTCTAAGCTAAGGCTTTGTGTAATCTGGACATATTTCCACTTGTATGATAATACAGAGATGGGGTTTTAGGCTGGTGTTTTCCCCTAGTTATATCTTCTGTGTTATGTGTGTTTGACAGAGAAAGTTTTAAGAACCCCCCTAAATTTATAAGTATAATAAATGGGCGAATCTCCATGGTATATAGGAAAAATGGAAGGTGATTTTATCAATAATTTAATATGTATATATAATTTTTTGGCGAATCTCTCACCAAGCATGGCGAATATTTTACTCAATTATAAAATCTTGTAGGATCTTGGTATTACCATGCGTTATCATAAACCTAGAACTTAAAAATTACTATTAGTAATTTATAAAAATTAATCAAATTAATAGTTGATTTTTATTTTAAACAAGCTAAAATGTTTAACATACATTAAATTACAACATCCATTTTTACTCTTGATCCACCAAGCCCCGAGAGGCATCAAATATTTTTTCACTCTATAATAGTTTGCATATCACGGTATTTTATACCTCTTGGGGTTAGTAGATCCAGAGTAAAGATGGATATATGCTGGTTTAATTCCCCATTTAAATAGGCTACATTCCAAGTGAATACCATGGGTCAATACCATGTGCCATTTTGGCGAATACCATGTGCCATTTTCATTTTTATTAATACTAATATTAGGGTTAATAATGTTTTTTTGCGTGGTATTAATAAAAATCTAGCCCATGGTATTTGTCCCATAGTATTTTGCCCATACGTTTCACCTAAATATAACACATTTTTTTAGTGTTTGTAAATATAAGGTGACTTATGGAGTAAATATTAAAAAATGTTTTATTTGTTTACCATACCTCTCGTTTATTTATATTTTTATTAATTTACCATACCTCTTTTACAAATATGGTATTTGGCCCATAGGGTTCACTTCAATAAAACCTCTTTCTTGAGCCTTCATAAATAGAATGAGAGTTATGGACTAAATATAAAAAGAGGTTTTATTTATTTACCATACGTCTAGTTTATTTATATTTTTATTTATTTACCATACCTCCACTTTACTTATATTTTTATTTGTTTACACCCTTGCATGCATATAAGGTGACTTATAGAGTAAATATAAAAAATGTTTTATTTATTTACCATACTTCTCATTTATTTATATTTTTTATTAATTTACCGTACGTCTTTTATAAATATGGTATTTTGCCCATAGGGTTCACTTAAATAAAACCTATTCTTGAAAATGGGCGAATGGAAGGTTGTAACTCCTAATTTCAAGGGCTAAATTTACCTTCTTTACCCTCTCCCTTAAAATAAGGTGGGCTATTTGAGGTGATTTGTAAAAATGTACTATGATACAAAATATTCGCCCACTAAAAATTTAAAACCCCTTAATTTCGCCAAAGGGCAAACATTTGCCCCTAAAATTTTCTATGGTGTTTGACTTCTCCATATCAGTTATATGTTTTCTTATTGATGTTGCTCATGTTCGATTAAGCTTCCGTTAAATTGGTTGTAGAAGTAGATCAAGTGTTTTTCTTTAGTACATTACATTACCAGGTGATCTATAGTGGGAATTTCTACATGGATGTGAAGACTGCGTTCCTCAATGGAGTCATTGAGGAGGAGGTGTACATAGAGCAGAGCAGCGAGTCACATGTGTGCAGGCTCAAGAGAGCGTTGTATGGGTTGAAACAAGCACCTTGTGCTTGGTACACACGGATAGATAGTTATTTCACTGGACTTGGATTCTCCAAGAGTGAGGCAGATCCTAACCTATACCAGATTTTGGTGGAGGGTAAGTTGCTGATCATTGTACTTTATGTAGATGATTTGATTTTGACAGGAGATGAGCTGTTGATACTTTCATGCAAGGAGGATCTTGCTAGAGAGTTTGAGATGAAGGACTTGGGCCTTCTTCATTATTTCTTGGGATTGGAAATTTGACAGCGCAGTGATGGACTATTTGTTTCTTAAGGTAAGTATGCCCGGGAGATACTGGAGAAGTTCAACATGCATGGCTACAAGCTTGTTGATACTCCTTTTCCTAGAGTTTGGAGGAAGGAGGATGCTACTTCGGTGGAGGTAGTTGATGCCACTGTTTATTGATAGTTGGTGAGGTCGCTTATGTATCTGGTCAATACACGACCCGATATATGTTATGCTACTAACCAGCTTTCGCAAGCTATAGTTAAGCCAACCCAACTCTTCTGGAAGGCAGGTAAGCATGCATTGCATTATCTCATAGGCACATCGTGATATGGATTGTGGTACAGATAGGAGGATGAGGTGAAGCTATGTGGCTTCACGGATGCAGATTGGGCAGGGAGCCCAACAGACATAAAGAGCACATCTGGAGGGATCTTGAGTATCGGGTTGAGACCAATTTCTTGGTATAGTAGGAAGTAGAGATCCGCAACACTCAGTTCAGCAGAGGCTAAGTATATGGCAGCAAGTTTTACTTCATGCGAGGCTATATGGATGAGGAAGATCCTGGTCGGGTTGTTCGGGTCACACTTGGAGCCTATTGTGATTTATTGTGATAACCAGAGTTGCATTAAACTCTCGGCTAATCTAGTATTTCATGATAGATCCAAGCACATTGACATCAGGTACCATCATATTAGAGATTGTGTGCAGCGGAGAATCATGTTACTTTCATACATTCCCACGGAGGATCAAGACGTTGATATCTTGATGAAGGATCTCACCAGGAGAAAATTTGAATACCACAGAAGCAGTATAGGGGTTGCAGATAATCCATATCTTGTTGATAGGGAGTGTTGAAAATGCAACAAGATGATGGAGCTTAGTGAAACAAAGTCGCCTTCACTAAGTGGGCCCGCAAGCTATTTTTGGCGCAAAGTCTATTTTTAGACATATGGATCATGGTCTATGAGTTGTAGGATCATATTTATGGATGATTGATCATGTTGGTAAAAATAGATGGACCTCTATTTTTAGACATATGGGCGGAGTCTATTTTTAGATTGCCAGTCAAAAAATAGAACAGTCGAATATTATTAGCTCTTAATAATATTTGGACTATAAACATTATCTTATCCTCTGACAACACTTCAATTCGAGCTACGGATGTGGCACATGCAACTGCCAGAAGGAAATATGCTTTTCCTATGGGTTAGTTGAGTTATTGCATGATGGACTTCAGTTAGAACTCAAGTGATTGTGTTTGGTGGAGTTGATTGAGGAATTGATGGAGTTGTGTTCAGTTTGATTTAGTTGAACTAGTTGTATTTAGTCTAACTGACAAATACACTAGTGATGAGTGGTGTGAATTAATTATTAATTAATTCACTAATTATTAACTCATAAATCAACTAAAGAATGCATCAGTTAACTCAGTACATGGATAGTTCAGTGGAGAAAAGTGTTAGAGGTGGGTGAAAGGGTGAGACTACTATCAGTTGTGACTATAGATGTGCATGAGATTTGCACAATCATTGATTGAGATTGCCAATGAGGATTGCACAGTACAAGCAAGGGGAATTCGAACTTGGATTTGATCTATTCTCAACTTGGATTGCGCAGTAGAGGCAGGGAAAACAGTGGAGGATATTTGAACCCGTGACTTGTTCAGATCTGAGCTAGTTTGTGTGTAGCATGTGGAGATAGTACTGAGTACTTGTGAGGAGTATTGTACTATGTATTGTTACATGTTCTCTATCATTATAATATACAGATATTTGGGGGTTTTCAGGTGTATGCTTTCCCCATTACATACTGTGTTGACATGTGTGATTGATGTTTCAATGTGCGCATGCGATTTTTTTTTTAATTCCGCAAATTGATGATCAATGGTAGAGGAGGTTATGTATTATGCATGCATTCCACAAATAGTGTATAATAAAGATAATATTTATGAATAAGAGTTATGTTATTCAAATTTCTATAGAGCTTAGCAATTGCTCCCAGAAGTCTCCTCGATTTTGACATGGCCCATAAACATTGATGAGTCTGATGTCAATGCCAAGTTCATACGAGGAAATGTCCACCCCGATATGACCAATACCTCCCCAAATATTACATAGTTTAATGGTCCTGGAATTGTACCCCAATGCAACTCCACCTGAACAGCCCTTTACATCAACGGATTGAAATGACCAACCAAGTAGCATGGATTCTAGGAGGTCTGTGATGCCCTCGGCTAGACCCAGGGTTTCCTAAAGGAATATGACATCTACTAGCTCAGTATAGAGAAGCCTTCGGAAAGCTATTTGTTTTCAGGGCTAGCTATCCCTCAACAGTTATAGGAGAGCGACTTCATGGGTGTGATGTTTCCAGGGTGTCTTATGCTCTAAGAACCTGATCAATAGAAATTTTTTGGCCCGATACAACTTCCTCCCCTTTGTGTTGCTTAGCCTTGGATAGATAGGAGGGTCTACCCCGAGGGGATTTCAGTGGGATGGGGGAAGATACCAAACCACTGCCAATAAAATTGGGAGGTTTTGATTGAGATAGTGATCGAAGCAAGTAGGTGTGAGAGAGAGACCCCTGATAAGAGTCTAAGGATTGGGCAGAAGGGATTGCCTCCGGGAAGGATGGGGCGGGTACTAGAGTAGGTGGGAGGGGGGGGGGGTTTGAAGCGAACAAGCCAATGATTTTGGGAGAGAAGTGGAAGATACAATACCTTGATGATCAACTTCAGATGATACAAGAATGCAATTTTAAGTAGAGAAATTCAATGAGCAATAATTAGATAAAGACATACCTGAAGATAACGCAACCGCCCTAGCCCTAGTAAGAGGAGGAGAGGGAGGTTGATAGGGTTCCTTGCCACACTTCTTCAAAGTCTCCTTGACTCTCATTGTCACTACATTTTTAGTATTGGATCGGTGCTGAAGAGCCTTAGTAGTCTTGGGAGGGATTGTCTTTCCCTTGTACACTGCCTTTGCTTTTCCATTCAAGGGATAATCCCTAAAAAAGTGACCCATAACGGATGATCTGAACCCGATAAAAGTGTCTCCAGTGCAGAGTGCTTTTCTCCTGTAGTCCCTCCCTGGTATCAAGATGGACCAATATCCTTGCATATGCCATAATGCCCATGGTCAGGTATGATTTATCGCGCCCCAATTAGGTGCCCAAGGCATTTCCAATGCACTTGAAGATGTCCTTAGACCAAAAGTGAAGACGCAAACCTGGTAATCTGAGCCACAGATGTTTAGTGCCCAATTTCTCTCTCTCAAGGTCGAAAATAGGGTTTTATCGTCTAAGAAGCATAGGGGCTTGTTCGATGTGCCAAAAGGACGAAGGTCTGTATGTAGGGAAATTTTGTCATATAATGCCCCCAAATTTCTATTGTCCATTGTTTAAGCCCTGTTATGGAGTAGGTCCTCCCACGAACCTTACCCACCATGACTCGGTTAGTGGTGTCCATGGTTTCGCCCCACTAGATATCTTCCCCCAATCAAAGTGTAATGTTCTGTGTCCTGGAGTTTACGCACCTTTTCTTCATCCCCAACCTATGGCCCTTGTCAATATTTTCCATCTGTGAGCTACTTTATTGATGGTTCTGAGGATTCAATGCTAGCTGAGAAGGGTTTGCTTCAAAAACCAGAGGGTTTCCTACAAAGCAGCTAAAGGGAGGAGTAATCTAAAAAGTATCGATAGGGGTTTCTTGTGGAAGTATCGAGGGTTCACCGGGAGGGGTAGTTGAAGGGAAATGAGAGCCAACTAATGGAGGGTGTGGAGAGTAGCCCGAGGAGCCAGTGATAAGATCAGCGCCTATGAATATTTCCTATTGAAAAGTGTGCAACAAGAAATGATAAATTTAGAAACTACTAAAAATAGAACTACTAAAAATAGCACTTCTAAAAATAGCAGTTTGGCCAATGATCGTTTTGGCCACCTTGGGTGAGAGGTGAAACTGCTAAAATTAACATCTTCTAAAGATAGCATTTATGGGTCCCTTCCTATTTATAGTAGTCCCTGATCTATCTATAGGAAGTAAATTCGAATTTGGTCTTACCAGCCGTTTGGAATATTAATTAATTAATTCTCCATGAGTTAATTAGTTAAGGAAAAGCAAACTTGAAGTCTTTGTGAGAACATGCAATTATTTCTCCACTAATTGGGGAATGTGTCCTTGATTTGCTCCACTAATTGAGGAATTAAGGATGAGTTCTATATTGAGAGGATAAGTTGACTTAGTTTAACTTAGTCAAGTTCAGTTAGATTAATTTAACAAGTTGTTAAATTAATGAGATGCAGTTTGTTGATACTTGCATGCATGTGACAACTATTATTTTCAGATAACTGTGTATTCACTCATGGATAACTAATGCATGTTAGTTCAAACGGAGGCCCAGTTGAAATCAAAGAAGTGACAATGTACTATCAGTTGGATGAATATTTTTCCTATAAAGGAAGCTCATCCATGATGAGGATTTATCTCCTTCAGGTTTGTGCAGTTATTTCAGAGGTCAGTGTTGTGTGTGAGGTGAGAATCACACAGGTTGTAACTGGAGGACCCAGGAAATCTGTGCATAGAAATACGAGTCTTGGAGGGCAAATGAGAAGGTTTTTGGGAAGCCTTTGACTATCTATGAGCAGCAGAGGGATTATATTGAGCGTTGGATAGCTTCTGAGCTAAGGTTTTGTGTAATCTGGACATATTTCCACTTGTATGATAATACAGAGATGGGGTTTTAGGCTGGTGCTTTCCCCTGGTTATATCTTCTGTGTTATGTGTGTTTGATTTCTCCATGTCAAGTATATGTGCTCTTATTGATGTTTCTCATGTTTGATTAATCTTCCGCTAAATTGGTTCTAGAAGTAGATCAAGTGTTTTTCTTTAGTACATTGCATTACCAGGTGATCTATAGTGGGAATTTCTACATGGTATCAAAGCTAGCTAATTTGTAGAAAAAGTTCTACATCATATCAGAGCTAGCTTATTTTTAGAACAATTCTATAAATTCTACATGGTATTGGAGCAAAGGTGATCAAAGGAGAGAACAATATACTGAGAGGAGACTTCAAAGTTTTGAGTTTTCGGCCAAGAGTTTGCAGAGCATATCTGAAAATTTATGGACAAAATTTTCAGAAACAAATAGTAGATTTCGATTCCTTGCAGAAAAATACCCAAAATCACAAAAAAAAAAGAAATCGGCTAAATCAGAGTTTGGAGGAGGGAGATATCACTGATTTAAAATTAGCTCTTTTTCCTTAAAATTTCGTGACAGTGGGAAATATGTAACAAATTGGTGTGCTAGTCAAGAACATGTATGCACTTGAGGTACAAGATGCATGCAAAGCCTTGAGGAGCAAAGCAAAGGTTACATACTTGGTGGTTGAGAGGGACAGTAAATTACCTCTCAACATGTAGCGCTAGAAGAAGTCTCAGGCAATTGTGGAGGAGCCACGATTGGTGAAGTAGCTTCAAGAGGTTATGGAGTAGCCACAACTAGGGAAGCCGAGAGGAGACATAGTGGAGGCATCCACTCATGCAGAGACCTCCAGTAGGGGGAAAATTTGATCCAGATGGGCAGAGGAATCACATGCAGCCATACCTCTAGGCTGGAGGTGGGGCGATGTTGAGTGATCATCCCAAGGAGGAGGGGCAGGATCCTTGAGGTACCCAACCTCTTGGATGAGAAATTGCTACGGGAGCCCCGATGTGGAGTAGCAAGAACTGACTAATTGGGTAGGGACAGATGCGGATGGAGTGGCAAAGAGAGATACAGTGAAAGGAATCCCAGGACAGTGCAAAGCATGCAAGCTACATCAATGCAAGAGGCACAAGTGTGTTGAACAGTGTAGGGTAGCACAGAGAAGGATGTAACGATGCGAGATGCATGGAGATGTTGCAGTAGCGTAGAGGTTAGAGAGGGAGCACTTGTCAGCAGCAGATAGAGCTTCAGCATCAGAGTATGTTTCTAGCCCAACAGAGTGGTCAGTTGGGAGTTTTTTTATTCCAAGTGTTGCTAGAGTAATCACACTTGGTAGATGTGAAGAATGCAGAACATTCCAGAGTTACAAGATCGGGTTTGAGAGGAATCCTTTCTTGTTGAGAGGGTGTGTTGAAAAGTGTGCAACAAGAAATGGTAAATTTAGAAAGTGTTAAAAATAGTACTGCTAAAAATATCACTTCTAAAAATAACAGTTTGGCCAATGAGCATTTTGGCCACCTTGGGTGAGAGGTGAAACTGCTAAAAATAACATCTTCTAAAATAGAATTTCTAGGTCCCTTCCTATTTATAGCAGTTCGTAGTCTATCTATAGGAAGTAAATTTGAATTTGGTCTTACCAGTAGTTTGGAATATTAATTAATTAATTCTCCATGAGTTAATTAGTTAAGGAAAAGCAAACTTGAAGTCTTTGTGAGAACATGAAATTATTTCTCCACTAATTAGGGAATGTGTCATTGACTTGCTCCACTGATTGAGGAATTAAGGATGCATTCTATATTGAGAGGATCAGTTGACTTAGTTTAACTTAGTCAAGTTTAGTTAGATTAATTTAACAAGTTGTTAAATTAATGAGATATAGTTTGTTGATGCTTTCATCCATGTGACCACTATTATTTTCACATAATTGTTTATTCACTCATGGATAACTGATGCATGTCAGATCAGACAAAGACCCAGTTAAGATTAGAGAAGGGACAATGTCCTATCAGTTGGATGAATATTTTCCTATAAAGGAAGCTCATCCATGATGAGGATTTATCTCCTTCAAGTTTGTGCAGTTATTTCAGAGGTCAGTGTTGTGTGTGACGTGAGAATCACACAAGTTGTAGCTGGAGGACCCAGGAAAACTGTGCATATAAATAGGAGGCTTGGAGGGTAGAGGAGAAGGTTTGTGAGAAGCCTTTGATTGTCTATGAGCAGCAGAGGGATTGTACTGAGATCTAGATAGCTTCCTAGCTAAGGCTTTGTGTAATCCTGACATATTTCCACTTGTATGATAATACAGAGATGGGGTTTTAGGCTGGTGCTTTCCCCTAGTTATATCTTTTGTGTTATGTGTGTTTGACAGGGAAACTTTTAAGAACCCCCCTAAATTTATAAGTATAATAAATGGGCGAATCTCCATGGTATATAGGAAAAATAGAATGTGATTTTATCAATAATATAATATGTATATATAATTTTTTAGCGAATCTCTCACCAAGCATGGTGAATATTTTACTCAATTATAAAATCTTGTAATATATTGGTATTACCATGGGTTATCATAAACCTGGAGCTTAAAAATTACTATTAGTAATTTATAAAAATTAATCAAATCAATAGTTGATTTTTATTTTGTTTTTTATTTTAACCAAGCTAAAATGTTTAACATACATTAAGTTACAACATCCATTTTTACTCTTGATCCACCAAGCCCTGAGAGGCATCAAATATTTTTTCACTCTATGCTAGTTTGCATATCACGGTATTTGATACCTCTGGGGGGTTAGTAGATCCAGAGTAAAGATGGATCTATGCTGGTTTAATTCCCTATTTAAATAGGCTACATTCCAGGTGAATACCATGGGTCAATACCATGTGCCATTTTTATTTGTATTAATACTAATATTAGGGTTAATAATGTTTTTTTGCATGGTATTAATAACAATCTAGTCCATGGTATTTGTCCCATAGTATTTTTCCCATAGGATTCACTTAAATAAAACCTCTTTCTTGAGCCTTCATAAATAGAATGAGAGCTATGGACTAAATATAAAAAGAGGTTTTATTTATTTACGATACGTCTAGTTTATTTATATTTTTATTTATTTACCATACCTCCACTTTACTTATATTTTTATTTGTTACACCCTTGCTTGTATATAAGGTGACTTATAGAGTAAATATAAAAAATGTTTTATTTATTTACCATACTTCTCATTTATTTATATTTTTATTAATTTACCATACCTCTTTTATAAATATGGTATTTGGCCCATAGGGTTCACTTAAATAAAACCTATTCTTGAAAATGGGCGAATGGAAGGTTGTAACTCCTATTTTCAAGGGCTAACTTTACCTTTTTTACCCTCTCCCTTAAAATAAGGTGGGCTATTTGAGGTGATTTGTAAAGATGTACTATGATACAAAATATTCGCCCACTAAAAATTTAAAACCCCTTAATTTTGCCAAAGCGCGAACATTTGCCCCTAAAATTTTCTATGGTGTTTGATTTATCCATATCAGTTTTATGTGTTCTCATTGATGTTGCTCATGTTCGATTAATCTTCCGCTAAATTGGTTGTAGAAGTAGATCAAGTGTTTTCCTTTAGTACATTACATTACCAAGTGATCTATAGTGGGAATTTCTACATGGTATCAGAGCTAGCTGATTTGTAGAAAAATTTCTATATGGTATCAAAGCTAGCTGATTTGTAGAAAAATTCTACAAATTCTACATTTCCAGCAACTGTAGGGATTTCGATGATGGGGGAGGAGTAGCAAAAGTCGGCCAAGTGGGGGGTCCTCAGGTAGGGTAATGATTTCGACGATGGGGGAGGAGTAGCAAAAGTCAGCCAAGTGGGGGCTCCTCAGGTAGGGTAATGATTTTGACGATGGGGGAGGAGTAGCAAAAGTCAGCCAAGTGGGGGTCCTTAGGTAGGGTAATGATTGGGGAAGAGGGACCTGAAATCGATGGCAAAGGAACAAGCGCATCTTGTAGGTCACTGTTGTGGGGGAGCAGGCCGTATGAGATTGAGGGGAGGGGGATGTCTAGATGGAGATATTAGTGAAGGGGTAGTCTCAGTAGTCAACCTAATCAAGCTCCATAATTGATTCCAAAAACGATGTGCTAGCTGGGAGTTGTAAACTATCATTGTCGATGCTGAACCGACTATGGAAAAGGGAGCAAGTAGTGTCACGACGGTGTCACAGGAGCAAGAGTGAAGGTGTCGACGAAGGGTAAACGAGATCAAGTGAAACAGGCTCCAGAAAGAAACGACATCAGGGGTCAGCAAAGGCAGATCATGAAGGATGGATAAACTTCATCATGTGCACAAGTTCTACAGATGGAATCCTATCCCATATCAGGCACTGACAGTAGAGGGTTTCGTATCTCCATCACTCTCCTCACAATTGGGATTAAATTTTTTATTGTTACAATGAATGAAAATTAAAGAAATATTTAGTATATATAATAAATAAATAATGATAATATAATTTTAAGGTTACAGTCATGCAAAATACTAAATGGGTGTATTAGACCCTATTGTTTGTGAAACAATGAACCTATCTCTTTGCAACAATTTAACTATTAAAATCTACAAAAATGTACATGCTCTATTCGCTTTGGATTTGAACATGTGTCCTCTTAGAAACAAATGTATGTTTTATTGTATACATTATTTTATTCACTGTGTTATTCAGTGTCATTAAGAAGGATAAATATCGAAGATAATAATGAATATAATATGGTCATAATCATGTAATTAACTCAATTAGTAATTAATGCATAATAAATCAACACATTAAATAGTTTTAAAAAATGAACAATCTAATTAATAGATAAAATGATTTTTTTCAGCAAAATCCAGTGATACAGTTCTCACTAAGATTGTGATTTTTTTTAATGCATTTTTAAATGCATAAATAGATTCAAAACCCTAAAAAAAAATTGGGCACTTGAACTTTAGAAATTAAATATCTTAAACTTATGATTTTTTAAAACTTCGACCACATTTTCACAAAAGTAATTAGAACAAATATCTAGAAAGAGAATCATTTTGCTTTTATATATATATATATATATATATATATATATATATATATATATATATATATATATATATATATATATATATATATTATATTATAGATATATATATATATATATATAGATATAGATAATAAGATAGTGAAAGTTTTAAGATTTAAATTATTTTATTTTAATATTTTTCTATTCATAACTTCTCCATTTCAACTTCTAATAAATCTGCTTGTTTTTCCTAAGTTCATAAGTTTCGATACCTTGTAAACCCATATATTCTTGGTATATTTTTTTATAATTTTTGAATTTTTATTTACAAGATTTTTTATTTATCTTATGATTTATAGCTTCTATTTTTTTTTACTTTTGGAGAGAATTTGTCTAGAAGTGATCTTTCATTCCAATAATCAAGATTAGGGAATTAAGAGGCTGATATTTTTGTCCCTTAGTCTTCCTCTTACTTAATTTAAGACATCCAAAAAAAAGCAATCTCTCCATTATGGATAGAGAAATAGTGGCAGAGAAGGCGAGAGGACATAATCTAAAGGAATGAATATTTTTCTACTTAAAAAGTATATAAATAACATAGGAGAGAGATGATTGAAGCAGCCAAAGGAAATACTTAAATTGACACCCCAAAAATTCATGTTCTATATGTTAAGAGAGCTCGAAATCCACAAGTACCTAAAAACATGTTCATACTAATAATTGTCCATGGTAATGGCTTGGACAAATTTTTCTCATACCTCACCCTTTTGAAGAAATAGACAAAAGTTACCTCCCAGACTTGAGAGGATGCTCACCAAACAAACCCATAGAGAAAGAAAAGTAATTGAATCATAGTTGGAATAATAACAAAAGCAAGTAAAAGTGTAAGAGACAGAGTAAGTCATCATATTTTTCAGCAAATGATAGTAGCAAACACTAGGACAAAGTCTTAGGAATCAAAAGGTTTTTCCTCACCTCTACCTTTACCCTACGCCATGTCTCCTTGTTATATATACTCGCTTAACTCCACCCACAACCATGATGGTTGAAACTACATTCGTTTCTATGTTATCATTATGCAAATATTTTTCAATTTTTTACGCGGTAAGGCGTTTCCCTCTGAAATAAACTCCCCAATTGCTTTTCTGTCCTAATCCTAGCCATTATATCTTTTGTTAGATGATTGAACAAAAATCGGCCTCCCGATTTAATAAAAATGTTCTAAAACATTAAAAACCTTAAAAAACTTTTCAATTTCCACTTGACATTTGTGCGCCCAGGTCAGGTTGGGTTGAAGACACATAATTACACCCTGTTGGGAACCGACGGTAGAGAAGAAATAAATAATGAGGTGAGTCAAGGGGATTTAAGAACCTAGCAGAATCTGCTTTTGAAGGGCCGAGCGGAGCATGGTGAAAAAAGTGTCGGGGTTTCTCTGGTTTTTTGTTGTGAATATGGCTAGTGAATAAACATTTTTCATATTTGCTTCGTTATATAGTTTCCTCGACTTAATTGATGTAAATAATTGTTTGAATTTGGAACTGTATATATGAGATCTATCTTGGTTGCAGGTTGGTCAACGTTAAAAGATCAATATGCTGCAATCTAATTAGGCTTTGATATGTTACACAATATTGGAGAAATAGCTTTGTATAAGTCAATATAATAATTTTTTGGTACAGCATCATCGCAGCAATGACACCCATTTTTGAATAAATCATGATTCACAAGTTTTAATAATTAAAATGCTTAGTATTTCATCACAATTAATTGTTTGAAATACAATAATATCCGATGGTAGAGAAGAAATAAATAATGAGGTGCGGCAAGGGGATTTAAGAACCAAGCAGAATCTGCTTTTGCAGGGCCGAGCAGAGCATGGTGAAAAAAGTGCAGGGGTTTCTCTGGTTTTTTTGTTGTGAATATGGCTAGTGATTAAACATTTTTTCATATTTGCTTCATTATATAGTTTCCTCGACTTAATTGATGTAAATCATTGTTTGAATTTGAAACTGTATATATGAGATCTGTCTTGGTTGCAGGTTGGTCAAAGTGAAAATATCAATATGCTGCAATCTAATTAGGCTTTGATATGTTACACAGTATTGGAGAAATAGCCTTGTATAAGTCAATGTAATAACTTTTTGGTACAACATCATCGCAGCAATGACACCCATTTTTGAATAAATCATGATTCACAAGTTTTAATAACTAAAATGCTTAGTATTTCATCACAATTAATTGTTTGAAATACAATAATATATTTGATAGTGTTATAAACTAGATTTAATGATGTGAGCACCATGACATGTTTCAATGGTGAGAATCCAACATGATTGTAGACTTTGGAGAGGTTTTCCAGTTGCAAAGGTTTCATTTAAACATATAACACCACTCTTCTTATTTCTCTTTAAAGGATTATTAGTATTACATGTCAAGTAAAAATGTGACCATTTAAGGATTATTAGTATTACATGTCAAGAAAAAATGTGACCATTTCATGGCTGCTACTTTTCGGCCATAAAAGCAAAAAGAGAAATAGAGAATGTACCAGCTTATTTCCACTTTCAAACAGCATAGAGTATGGGTTGACCTTTCCAATGGCCTTGATAAGATTTATTATTAATATAAGCAGAGTTAGAATGGGAAAAATAAGAAAAATATTGTGTTCTAATAGCAGGATTTTGTTTGGCCTCTTAAAATTCTTAAAACTTCTGTTGGTTTCATTGTTTTCTTTTTCACTCTAGCATTATAGAAATATCTACACAAGAGAAAGTTACAAAAAAGGTCAAGAATCCATAAGGTATTCATCTTTTTTCCATTGTTAGATAATACATTATACTAGATCCTAACTATTGCGGCCAATTGGCTACCACCCTGACAAATAGATTGAAAAAACAAGATCCCCATCCTACACAACGACAATAGAGCGTAGGTATGGAAGGCATGATAGGTTTGGGGGCGTAGATGATCTTTCACGTTGGCAGTCCTCAATCACTATTTGCATACCTGGCACTGGTGTTGGGTTTTTTATTAATTTCTTCTGAAAACTCCTTTCTTGATTCAAGATTTTGCATTGAGAATATAAACGAGTTGTTGCAGCGGCTGCAATAACCTCTTGTTATTGGCTATCAACCTGCAAGGAACAAAAATAAAACAAGAACCTGCCGCTGACAAGATCTAAACCTTAACGCTTGACCAGACTCAAAGATCTTCACAAGAACCTTTACAGCTTGTATGAGACACAAAAAAAAACTAACTGATGCCATGGCAGGTGACTGTGCTTTCAACCCTAATTAAGTACAGTGAGCAGAGTGTTGGCTCCATTGCTACTGAACTTATATTGACGGTATATTCGGGAATATCTTGAAATTAAGGTTTGTGTTCTTTTCGTTTTGAAATATGACCAATAACAATAAAGTTTAAACAATTAATTTATTGTTGTTCATAATAATATGAATATTTTCAAAATCTGCCATCTCTATGAAATGGTCTTCTTTGCTCTGAAATATGTTTTCCAAAACTTATACCCCTCCACTGCCCTGAAATGTTTTAGCCAATTGTTTTTTTTACACGACTATACAAGTTTTGTATGACAATATTCATTTTAACTTTTCGTACAGAATATTAATGTGTATGTGTGTTTTGTGATTTTTCAGGTGTTGATTAAAACAAAGCAGAGTGACTTTCCACCATTTTCTCTGCAATTACAAAATTACATCAATGCACAACCATAATTCTTAACAACATACCCCAGATGTGCTCAGAAGTGTTCAGAAGAATCATGTTAATGTAGTTTAGGTAAACTTTCTTTCTAACTTCACAGAACTCATGGTATTCATGTGGAATATAACCTATTTAGATGCAGAAAAACTCCAAATAAATTTATCCCAATAACCATTATAGCTGAAAAATCCTTCAAACTCATCTGCCCACCCAAACTTATCTCCATTTTGTGATACAAACTAATTTCCACATTCTCGCTGTATTATATATATATATATATTAATTTTAGAAAATACCAAAACACATAACAGATAGACTACTGCTAAAATAATTGTTTGTATGTGTGTTCTTTTTCAGGTGTTGATTAAAACAAAGCAGAGTGCCTTTCCACCATTTTCTCTACAATTACAAAATTACATCAATGCAAAACCATAATCCTTAACAACATATTCTAGATGTGCTCAAAATAATCATGTTAATGTAGTTCATGATAAACTTGATTTGGTTAAGTTAACCGTGGTTTTCTTTCTAACTTCACAGAACTCATGGTATTCATGTGGAATATAACCTATTTAAAAGCAGAAAAACTCCAAATAAATTTATCCCAATAACCATTAAAATCCCAAACTACCGTCTTTAAATACTACAATAACCACTTATCTCCATTTTGTGATACTAACGAATTTCCACATTCTCGCTATATTATATATTATATATATATATATATATATATATTATATATATATATATATATATATATATATATATAATCTGCCCACCCAAAAAAACTTTATTTAGTTTGAAATAGTCCAACTTTGCTTTCTTAAAAACATTTCTGAAGTTTTACATTATATACGGAAGAATTCACCTGAATAGCCTTAGAAGAAAACAAACATCTCTAAAGAGAAGAACCAAATCCATCAACAACCTTATAGATTGTGTTCGTTGAAGGATTTTGTTTGTAAGTGGAAGGATATTTGAGAGAAGAATGCAGTGATATATCAAACTGGTGTTTATTAGGATGTTTTAGTTGCTTTGTTGCAGTATCCAGATATTTAATTTCTATCAGGATGATGAGTTATCGTAGATAGTTCATTGTGTTTTTTATCACATATATGTATTAGCATGATAGTTGCAGGGTTTCGAAATCTATTCATTGGGGTAATCTCATGTGTAGTCCTCTTCCATCCTTAATATTGGAGGATGGAGAAAAGTGACTTCTATTATTACGCCGTAAGGCGTTTCCCTTTGAAATGAACCCCCCAAATTCCTTTGTGTCGTAATCGTCGCCGTTAGATGTAATGTTAGATGATTGAATAGAAATCAGTCGTCTAATTTAAAAAACCCTTAAAAAGACGTTAAGGTATTAGTTAAATATATCAGTTATTATTCGTTAATATATCTGTTATTATTCATTAAGAAACTTTACCCTAGCGACCCATCCTACGCGCGGATATTCATGTTTGATGCAGAGGAGGGCGGGGGTGTTGAGGAGGGCGGAGAGGAAGGCGGAGGACCTGCAGAGAAGGGAGAAGGGTTTCGACGAGGGCCGCAGAGAACGAGGCCACTCTTTCTTCACTGCATGAGGGCCGCGTAAACCATTTTTTTACAGATCATTTGCAGATCGTCTTTCCCTCAGAATATGGCGGCTTCTGCATATTATGGCGGTGGTATTTATGAAATTTTATATATACTCGGGCCGCTGTTGTCTATATTCTATGTGTTGATTTCTTGCATGGAAATTTGAATCTTTTGTAAATATTCCTGAAAATCTCCGCAGTTATAACTCGAACCCTCACATTCTCCGTAGCGTTCAGCGCCTTCATGAACGAGGTCATCCGGCTGATCGTCATTTCTTTTTTCTTTGCGTGAGGCTTTGTGAAGAGAGGGTTAGGCGATCAAATCGCCACATAGCCTGGTATGCATTCCTTTTCCAAATACGTCCAATTTCTTTGTTTTAAGTCTCAGGGGAATGGGTCTGTGGGGAATACATTGGGGATTCTCCTGTTCTTTCCAACCACAGAAACGAAATCAAATGCCTTCTGTTGTTTCAGTTTCAATTTTGATCTTAATGAGCTTCATTATGGCATTTTCAATCACAAGAATGAAGCTTTAAGAATCCCATGATTGTTTCAAAAATATCGCTGTTGTCTATATTCTGTGTGTTGATTTCTTGCCTGCAAATTTGAATCTGTTGTAAATATTCTTGAAAATCTCAGCAGTTAGGCTTCGTTCTTAATGAGTTCCTTATGTTTCTTTCAATCAAAGAAGAGATTTAAAAGACCCGACATTTTGTTTAAAATTATTATGGAATTGGCTCTTTTGAAATAGTTGCAATGTAAGTTTTATTTCAATTACCTTTGAGGCTTCGTTCTTAATGAGTTCCATTATGTTGCTTTCAATCACACAAGAGATTTAAAACACTCGAATTTTTCTTTAAAATTATATTTATTTTATTGAGCTTAATTGCGATTTTTTCAATCACAGAAATGAAATCTTAAAATTCCCATGCTTTTGGTTAGATTTTGATTTTATCTCAATGAACTTAATTATGTTGTTAGATATGGAATCCGAGGAAATATAAGCTTTTGATGGATTTGATTTTGACCCTAATGAGCTCAGGTATGACATTTTCAATCATAGAAACAAAATCTTGAAAACACATTATTTTTTATTAGATTTTGATAAATCCCTTATGTTCTTTATTGTATTTTGATTTTTTAATTTGGGAGAATAGGAATTTTGATATAATTGCAATCTGAGGTTTATTTCGATTACCTTAGGACACTTCGATCATAATGAGTTCCATGCTTTCTTTCAATGATATAGAAGAAAACTCAAAATCTTGATGCTTTTGAGTACTTTTTGGTGAAAAGCCATATTTAAATATTTTTTATTAAACACAATATTTGATTATGGGAGAATAGGCTTTTTGTTTTGTTTCAATCACAATTCCAGGTTTGTTTCAATTATTGCTCTGACCTTGAGGCAGTTTCAATGACAAGAATGTTACACACGGAGATATAAAACAAAAATGGGTAATATTTGTATTAGAAAAAAGCCACAGCTGAGCTAGGCAGCATAGCCCAATACAAAAAAAAGATGTTGTTAACAAAAACCACCATATCTATCTAGTTGTATGTGTTTGGGGATGCTTTTGATTAAATTTTGATTTTGATTTTAATGAACTTTATTATGGTGTTTTCTATCAGCCGTCTAATTTAAAAAACCCTTAAAAAACTTTAAGGTATTAGTTAAATATATTAGTTATTATTCGTTATTATTCATTAAAAAACTTTACCCTAACGACCCATCCTGCACGCGAATATCCGCATTTGATGCAGAGGAGGGCAAGGGTGTTGAGGAGGGTGGAGAGGAAGGCGGAGGACCTACAGAGAAGGGAGAAGGGTTTCGACGAGGGCTGCAGAGGACGAGGCCACTCTTTCTTCACTGCATGAGGGTCGTGTACGCCATTTTTTCTACAGATCATTTTCCGCTCAGAATATGGCGCCCTCTGCATATTATGGCGGTGGTAGTTATGAAATTTTATATATATTCGGGCCACTGTTGTCTATATTTAGTGTGTTGATTTCTTGCATGCAAATTTGAATCTGTTGTAAATATTCCTGAAAATCTCTGCAGTTATAACTCAAACCCTCACGTTCTCTGCGGCGTTCAGTGCCTTCACGAACGAGGTCATCCGGCTGATCATCATTTCTTTTTTCTTTGCGCGAGGCTTTGTGAAGAGAGGGTTAGGCGATCGAATCGCCACATAGCCTAGTATGCATTCATTTTCCAAATACGTCCCATTTCTTTGTTTTAAATTTCAAGGGAATGGGTTTGTGGGGGATACATTTGGGATTCTCCTGTTCTTTCCAACCACAAAAATGGAATCAAATGCCTGTTGTTGTTTCAGTTTTGGTTTTGATCTTAATGAGCTTTGTTATGGCATTTTCAATCACAAGAATGAAACTTTAAGAATCCCATGATTGTTTCAGAAATATCATTGTTGTCTATATTTTGTGTTGATTTCTTGCCTACAAATTTGAATCTGTTGTAAATATTCCTGAAAATCTCAGCAGTTAGGCTTCATTCTTAATCATTTCCGTTATGTTGCTTTCAATCACAGAAGAGGCTCTTTTGAAATATTTGCAATGTAAGCTTTATCTCAATTACCTTTGAGGTTTCATTCTTAATGAGTTCTGTTATGTTGCTTTCAATCAAAGAAGAGATTTAAAAGACCCAACATTTTGTTTAAAATTATTTTGGAATAGGCTCTTTTGAAATAGTTGCAATGTAAGTTTTATTTCAATTACCTTTAATGCTTCGTTCTTAATGAGTACCATTATGTTCCTTTCAATCACAGAAGAGATTTAAAACACTTGACGTTTTCTTTAAAATTATATTGATTTTATTGAGCTTAATTATGGTGTTTTCAATCACAGAAATGAAATCTTAAAATCCCCATGCTTTTGGTTAAATTTTGATTTTATCTCAATAAACTTAATTATGTTGTGAGATATGGAATCCTAGGAAATCTAGGCTTTTGATTGATTTGATTTTGACCCTAATGAGCTCAGGCATGACATTTTCAATCATAGAAAAAAAATCTTGAAAACACATTATTTTTTATTAGATTTTGATAAAAACCTCATGTTCTTTATTGCATTTTGATTTTTTAATCTGGGAGAATAGGCATTTTTATATAATTGCAACCTGTGGTTTATTTTGATTACCTTAGGACACTTCGATCATAATGAACTCCATGCTTTCTTTCAATCACATAGAAGAAAACTTAAAATCCTGATGCTTTTGAGTACTTTTTGGTGAAAAGCCATATTTAAATATTTTTAATTAAACACAATATTTGATTCTGGGAGAATAGGCTTTTTGTTTTGTTTCAATCACAATTCCAGGTTTGTTTCAATTATCGCTCTGACCTTAAGGCAATTTCAGTGAAAACAATGTTACACACAGAGATATAAAACAAAAATGGGTAATATTTGTATTAGAAAAAAGCCACAGCTGAGCTTGGCAGCTTAGCCTAATACAAAAAAATGATGTTGTTAACAAAAACCACCATATCTCTCTAGCTGTATGTGTTTGGGGATGATTTCGATTAAATTTTGATTTTGATTTTAATGAGATTTATTATGGTGTTTTCTATCGCAGCAATGAAACCTTAACATCCCCATGCTTTTGATTTTGATCTAATTAACTAAATGATAGCGTTTTCAATAACAGAAACCAAATCTTGCATTTGATTAAAGTATGGTTTTGATCTTAATGAGCTTATTTATACCATTTTCAATCACAGAAACATAATCTCAAAACCCCACTTTTGATTAAATTTTGATTTTGATCTTATTGGGCTTAATTATGGCATTTTTAATCATAGAAACATAATCTTTTTCTATTAAATTTTATTTTGTTTGTAATAAGGTTATTATGGCATTTTCAATCACAGAAACGAAACCTTAAGAAGCCCATGCTTTTGATCAAGCTTTGATTTTGAATCCAATGAGCTTAATTATGGCATTTCCAACCACAAAAATGGAATCAAACACCTTCTCTTGTTTCAGTTTTGATTTTGATCTTAATGAGCTTCATTATGGCGTTTACAATCACAAGAATGAAACTTTAAGAATCCCATGTTTTTTTATTAAACTCTAATTTTTTATCTTAATGAGATTAGTTATGGCGATTATAGGCATAGAAACTAAATTTCAAGAATCTGAATTTTAATCTTGATCTTAATGAGTTTAATTACGGTGTTTTTCATCACAGAAACCAAATCTCAAGAACACCTGAGTTTGATTTTTATCTTAGTGAGCTTCATTATGGCATTGTCAGTCACAGAAACGGAACATCAAGAACCTCATGTCTTTGATGAAATTTTTGTTATGATCTTAATGAGCTTATTTATGGTGTTTTAAAACAGAGAAATGAAATCTAAGACCCTAATTCTTTTGATTTCAATGTGGGCACATGACATGCACATCTAGTCCCTTCTACATCAGCATCATAGAAAGAAAACATTCCTTTTCAAAATACGTCCCAACTCTCTGTTTTAAGTTTCAGGGGAATGGGTCTGTGGGGGATACATTGGGGATTCTCTTGTTCTTTATTTTGGGTTCCCACTCTACCCCCAGTTTTGAGCAAGGTGCCCATTCTGTCTACCAGTTGGCCTATCCTGGAGGTAAAAGTTTTTAAAACTCCAATAGATAGAAGGTGCTGAACACCACAGAAATGAAATCTTAAAATCCCCATGCTTTTGGTTAAATTTTGATTTTATCTCAATGAACTTAATTATGTTGTCAGATGTGGAATCCTAGGAACTCTATGCTTTTGATTGATTTGATTTTGACCCTAATGAGCTCAGGTATGACATTTTCAATCATAGAAACAAAATCTTGAAAACACATTGTTTTTTAATAGATTTTGATAAAAACCTCATGTTCTTTATTGCATTTGATTTTTTAATCTGGGAGAATACGCATTTTGATATAATTGCAATTTGAGGTTTATTTCAATTACCTTAGGACACTTTGATCATAATGAGCTACATATTTTATTTCAATCACAGAGAAGAAAACTCAAAATCCTGATGCTTTTGAGTAATTTTTGCTGAAAAGCCATATTTAAATATTTTTTATTAAGCACAATATTTGATTCTACGAGAATAGGCTTTTTGTTTTGTTTCAATCACAATTCCAGGTTTGTTTCAATTATAGCTCTGACCTTAAGGCAGTTTCAATGACAGGAATGTTACACATGGATATATAAAACAGAAATGGGTAATATCTGTATTGGGAAAAAGCCACAGCTGAGTTGGGCAACTTAGCACAATACAAAAAAAAGATGTTGTTAACAAAACCACCATATCTATCTAGCTGTATGTGTTCGGTATAGAAGATCCAAATCATCATTTCACAGAGTATTTAAAAAAGTATTTGCTAGGATGAGCTCTATGAAAGACACCTAAAATTGACATTGTTTTACATATGAAATACTAATGAGAAGCATGCTTGCTGAGAGCTTCATCTTGACCGGTATTAGTGGGGTGAGATTCCTGATAATCTAAGTCCATCTCTTCAATCACTTGTTGAAGTCACAAACCATATAACTAACATGGAGCATTAAGCTTCCAAAACTTGGATTTGCCTCCTCTTCTGCACAAGAGTGTCTATAAACTAAGTTTAAGAACCCCACGCTTTTGATCAAGCTTTGATTTTCATTCCAATGAGCTTAATTATGGCATTTCCAACCACAGAAATGGAATCAAACGCCTGTTGTTGTTTCAATTTTTATTTTGATCTTAATGAGCTTCATTATGGTGCTTTCAATCACATGAATGAAACTTTAAGAATCCCATTTTTTTTTATTAAACTCTAATTTTGAATCTTAACGAGATTAGTTATGGCGATTATAGGTATAGAAACTAAATTTCAAGAATCTGAATTTTAATATTGATCTTAATGAGTTTAATTACGGTGTTTTTGATCATAGAAACCAAATCTCAAGAACACCCGAGTTTGATTTTTATCTTAGTGAGCTTCATTATGGCATTGTCAATCATAGAAACGAAACATCAAGAACCTCATGTCTTTGATGAAATTTTTGTTATGATCTTAATGAGATTATTTATGGTGTTTTAAATCAGAGAAATGAAATCTAAGAACTTGATGCTTTTGATTTCCATGCGGGCACACAACATGCACATCTACTCCTTTCTGCATCAGCGCCATAGAAAGAAAGCATTCCTTTTCCAAATACGTCCCAATTCTCTATTTTAAATTTCAGGGGAATGGGTCTGTGGGGGATACATTGGGATTCTCCTGTTGTTTATTTTGGGTTCCCACTCTGCCCATAGTTTTGAGAAAGGTGCCCATTCTGTCCACCACTTGGCCTATCCTAGAGGAAAAAGTTTTTAAAAATTCTAATAGATAGAAGGTGTATAACACCACAGAAATGAAATCTTAAAATCCCCCTGCTTTTGGTTAAATTTTGATTTTATCTCAATGAACTTTATTATGTTGTCAGATGTGGAATCATAGGAACTCTAGGCTTTTGATTGATTTGATTTTGACCCTATTGAGCTCAGGTATGACATTTTCAATCATAGAAACAAAATCTTGAAAACACATTGTTTTTTATTAGATTTTGATAAAAACCTCATGTTCTTTATTGCATTTTGATTTTTTAATCTCAGAGAATAGGCATTTTGATATAATTTCAATCTGAGTTTTATTTCAATTACCTTAGGAAACTTTGATCATAATGAGCCTCATGCTTTCTTTCAATAATCCTGATGCTTTTGAGTAATTTTTGGTGAAAAGCCATATTTAAATATTTTTTATTAAACACAATATTTGATTATGGGAGAATAGGTGTTTTGTTTTGTTTCAATCACAATTCCAGGTTTGTTTCAATTATGGCTCTTACCTTAAGGTAGTTTCAATGACAGGAATGTTACACACAGAGATATAAAACAGAAATGGATAATATTTGTATTAGCAAAAAACCACAGCTAAGCTAGGCAGCTTAGCGCAATACAAAAAAAGATGTTGTTAACAAAAACCACCATATCTATCTAGCTGTATGTGTTGGGTATAGAAGATCCAAATCATCATTTCAAAGAGTATTTAAATTTTTTTTTGTTGGGATGAACTCTATAAAAGACACCTAAAATTGACATTGTTTTACGTAATATGAAATACTAATGATAAAAATGCTTGCTGAGAGCTTCATCTTGATCAAAATTAGTGGGGTGAGATTCCTAATAATCAAAGTCCATCTCTTCAATCACTTGTTGAGGTTACAAACCATATAACTAATGTGGAGCATTCAGCTTCCAAAACATGGATTTTCCTCCTCTGCTGCATAAGAGTGTTTATAAACTAAGTTTAAGAACCCCACGGTTTTGATCAAGCTTTGATTTTCATTCCAATGAGCTTAATTATGGCATTTCCAACCACAGAAATGGAATCAAACGCCTGCTATTGTTTCAGTTTTGATTTTGATCTTAATGAGCTTAATTATGGTGTTTTCAATCACACGACATGCACATCTACTCCCTTCTGCATCAGCATCATAGAAAGAAAGCATTCCTTTTCCAAATACATCCCAATTATCTGTTTTAAGTTTCAGGGGAATGGGTCTGTGGGGGATACATTGGGGATTCTCCTCTTCTTTATTTTGGGTTCCCACTCTGCTCCCAGTTTCGAGCAAGGTGCCCATTCTGTCTACCACTTGGCCTATCTTGGACGCAAAAGTTTTTAAAAATTTCAATAGATAGAAGGTGCGGAACACCGCAGAAATGAAATCTTAAAATCCCCATGCTCTTGGTTAAATTTTGATTTTATCTCAATGAACTTAATTATGTTGTCAGAAATGGAATCCTAGGAACTCTAGCCTTTTGATTGATTTGATTTTGACCCTAATGAGCTCAGGTATGACATTTTCAATAATAGAAACAAAATCTTGAAAACACATTGTTTTTTATTAGATTTTGATAAAAACCACATGTTCTTTATTGCATTTTGATTTTTTAATCTAGGAGAATAGGCATTTTGATATAGTTGCAATCTGAGGTTTATTTCAATTACCTTAGGACACTTCGATCATAATGAGCTCCCTGCTTTCTTTCAATCACAGAGAAGAAAACTCAAAATCCTGATTCTTTTGAGTAATTTTTGGTGAAAAGCCATATTTAAATATTTTTTATTAAACACAATATATGATTCTGGGAGAATAGGCTTTTTGTTTTGTTTCAATCACAATTCTAGGTGTGTTTCAATTATAGCTCTGACCTTAAGGTAGTTTCAATGACAGGAATGTTACACACAGAGATGTAAAATAGAAATGGGTAATACTTGTATTAGAAAAAAGCCACAGTTGAGTTGGGCAGCATAGCGCAACAAAAAAAAAATATGTTGTTAACAAAAACCACTATATCTATCTAGCTGTATGTGTTGGGGATGCTTTGGATTAAATTTTGATTTTGATTTTAATGAGCTTTATTATGGTGTTTTCTATCACAACAATGAAACCTTAACATCCCCATGCTTTTAATTTTGATCTAATTAACTTAATTATAGTGTTTTCAATAACAGAAACCAAATCTTACGTTTGATTGAAGTATGGTTTTGATCTTAATGAGCTTAGTTATACAATTTTCAATCATAGAAACAGAATCTCAAAACCCCGCTTTTGATTAAATTTTGATTTTGATCTTATTGAGCTTAATTATGGCGTTTTTAATCACAGAAACAAAATATTTTTCTATTAAATTTTTATTTTGTTTGTAACAAGGTTAATTATGGCATTTTCAATCACAGAAACGAAACCTTAAGAACCACACGCTTTTGATCAAGCTTTGATTTTCATTCCAATGAGCTTAATTATGGCATTTCCAACCACAGAAACAGAATCAAACACCTTATGTTGTTCCAGTTTTGATTTTGATCTTAATGAGCTTCATTATGGCGTTTTCAATCACAGGAATGAAACTTTAAGAATCCCATGTTTTTTATTAAACTCTAATTTTTTATCTTATTAACATTAGTTATGGCGATTACAAGCATAGAAAATACATTTCAAGAATATGAATTTTAATCTTGATCTTAATGAGTTTAATTATGGTGTTTTTTATCACAGAAATCAAATCTCAAGAACACTCGAGTTTGATTTTTATCTTAGCGAACTTCATTACGGCATTGTCAGTCACAGAAACGGAACATCAAGAACCTCATGTCTTTGATGAAATTTTTGTTATGAGCTTATTTATGGTGTTTTAAATTAGAGAAACGAAATCTAAGAACCTGATGCTTTTGATTTCCATGCAGACACACGACATCCACATCTACTCCCTTCTGCATCAGCATCATAGAAAGAAAGCATTCCTTTCCCAAATACGTCCCAATTCTCTGTTTTAAGTTTCAGGGGAATGGGTCTGTGGGGGATACATTGGGGATTCTCCTGTTCTTTTTTTGGGTTCCCACTCTACCCCCAGTTTTGAGCAAGGTGCCCATTCTGTCTACCACTTAGCCTATCCTGGAGGAAAAAGCTTTTAAAAATTCCAATAGATAGAAGGTGCGGAACACCACAGAAATGAAATCTTAAAATCCCCATGCTTTTGGTTAAATTTTGATTTTATCTCAATGAACTTAATTATGTTGTCAGATGTGGAATCCTGGGAACTCTAGGCTTTTGATTGATTTGATTTTGACCCTAATGAGCTCATGTGTGACATTTTCAATCATAGAAAGAAAATCTTGAAAACACATTGTTTTTTATTAGATTTTGATAAAAACCTCATGTTCTTTATTGCATTTTGATTTTTTTATCTCGGAGAATAGGCATTTTGATATAATTGTAATCTAAGGTTTATTTCAATTACCTTAGGATACTTCGATCATAATGAGGTCCATGGTTTATTTCAATCACAAAGAAGAAAACTCGAAATCTTGATGCTTTTGAGTATTTTTTGGTGAAAAGCCATATTTAAATATTTTTTCTTAAACACAATATTTGATTCTGGGAGAATAGGCTTTTTGTTTTGTTTCAATCACAATTCCAGGTTTGTTTCAAATATAGCGCTGACCTTAAGGCAGTTCCAATGACATGAATGTTACAGACGGAGATATAACACAGAAATGGGTAATATTTGTATTAGCAAAAAGCCACAGCTGAGCTGGGCAGCTTAGCGCAATACAAAAAAAAAGATGTTGTCAACAAAAACCACCACATTTATCTAGCTGTATGTGTTGGGTATAGAATATCCAAATCATCATTTCACAAAGTATTTAAAAAAGTTTTCGCTAGCATGAACTCTATAAAAGACACCTAAAGTTGACATTGTTTTACATAATATGAAATACTAATGAAAAACATGCTTGTTGAGAGCTTCATCTTGACCGGTATGAGTGGGGTGAGATTCCTGATAATTGAAGTCCATCTCTTCAATCACTTTTTGAGGTCAAAAACCATATAACTAACGTGGAGCATTTAGCTTCCAAAACTTGGATTTGCCTCCTCTTCTACACAAGAGTGTCTATAAACTAAGTTTAAGAACCCCACGCTTTTGATCAAGCTTTGATTTTCATTCCAATGAGCTTAATTATGGCATTTCCAACCAAAGAAACGGAATCAAACGCCTTTTTTTGTTTCAGTTTTGATCTTGATCTTAATGAGCTTCATTATGGTGTTTTCAATGATAGGAATGAAACTTTAAGAATCCCATGTTTTTTATTAAACTCTAATTTTTTATCTTAATGAGATTAGTTATGGTGATTACAGGCATAGAAATTAAATTTCAAGAATCTGAATTTTAATCTTGATCTTAATGAGTTTAATTACGGTGTTTTTTATCACAGAAACCAAATCTCAAGAACACCCGAGTTTGATTTTTATCTTAGTGAGCTTCATTATGGCATTGTCAGTCACAGAAACAGAACATCAAGAACCTCATGTCTTTGATGAAATTTTTGTTATGATCTTAATGAGCTTATTTATGGTGTTTTAAATCATAGAAATGAAATCTAAGAACCTGATGCTTTTAGGCTTCGTTCTTAATGAGTTCTGTTATGTTGCTTTCAATCATAGAAGAGGCTCTTTTGAAACAGTTGCAATGTAAGTTCTATCTCAATTACCTTCGAGGATTCATTCTTAATGAGTTCCATTATGTTGCTTTCAATCAAAGAAGAGATTTAAAAGATTCGACATTTTGTTTAAAATTATTTTGGAATAGGCTCTTTTGAAACAGTTGCAATGTAAGTTTTATTTCAATTACCTTTCACGCTTCGTTCTTAATGAGTTCCGTTATGTTGCTTTCAATCATGGAAGAGATTTAAAACACTCGACGTTTCTTTTCAATTTTTTTATTTTTTTTTTAGCTTAATTACAGTGTTTTCAATCACAGAAATGAAATCTTAAAATCCCCATGCTTTTGGTTAAATTTTGATTTTATCTCTATGAACTTAATTATGTTGCCAGATATGGAATCCTAGGAACTCTAGGCTTTTGATGGATTTGATTTTGACCCTAATGAGCTCAGGTATGACATTTTCAATCATAGAAACAAAATCTTGAAAATGCATTGTTTTTTATTAGATTTTGATAAAATCCTCATGTTCTTTATTGCATTTTGATTTTTTAATCTCAGAGAATAGGCATTTTGATATAATTGCAATCTGAGGTTTATTTCAATTACCTTAGGACACTTCTATCATAATGAGCTGCATGCCTTCTTTCAATCACAGAGAAGAAAACTCAAAATCCTGATGCTTTTGAGTACTTTTTGGTGAAAAGCCACATTTAAATATTTTTTATTAAACTCAATATTTGATTCTACAAGAATAGGCTTTTTGTTTTGTTTCAATCACAATTCCAGGTTTGTTTCAATTATAGCTCTGACCTTAAGGCAGTCTCAATGACAGGAATGTTACACACGGAGATATAAAACAGAAATGGGTAATATTTGTATTAGACAAAAGCCACAACTGAGCGGGGTAGCTTAGCGCAATACAAAAAAAAGATGTTGTTAACAAAAACCACCATATATATCTAGATGTATGTGTTGGGGATGCTTTGGATTAAATTTTGATTTTGATTTTAATGAGCTTTATTATGGTGTTTTCTATCACAGCAATGAAACCTTAACATCCCCATGCTTTTGATTTTGATCTAATTAACTTAATTATAGCATTTTCGATAACAGAAACCAAATCTTGCGTTTGATTAAAGTATGGCTTTGACCTTAATGAGCTTAGTTATACCATTTTCAATCACAGAAACATAATCTCAAAACCCCACTTTTGATTAAATTTTGATTTTGATCTTAATTATGGCGTTTTTAATCACAGAAACAAAATCTTTTTGTATGAAATTTTGATTTTGTTTGTAACAAGGTTAATTATGGCATTTTCAATCACAGAAACGAAACCTTAAGAACCCCACGCTTTTCATCACGCTTTGATTTTCATTCCAATGAGCTTAATTATGGCATTTCCAACCACAGAAACAGAATCAAATGCCTGATGTTGTTTAAGTTTTGATTTTGATCTTAATGAGATTAGTTATGGTGATTACATGCATAGAAACTAAATTTCAAGAATCTCAATTTTAATCTTGATCTTAATGAGTTTAATTATGGTGTTTTTTATCACAGAAACCAAATCTCAAGAACACTTGAGTTTTATTTTTATCTTAGTGAGCTTCATTATGGCATTGTCAGTCACAGAAACGGAACATCAAGAACCTCATGTCTTTGATGAAATTTTTGTTATGATCTTAATGAGCTTATTTATGGTGTTTTAAATCAGAGAAATGAAATCTAAGTATATGAAATAATAATAAATGTAACATGGTCATAATCATGAAATAAGCTCACTTAATACTCGATGGGTAATAAAAGATATATCCACTAACAAACAGAATTGAAATAATATAATAACAAAGTTTATATTATTACTATAAATGAAGATGTAAGAAGAAATTAATATATATAATATACCAATAATAATAATTCCAATTATTTTTATTGGTTAAGTTAGACATTTAAATTGGTGAAAAAAATCTCATTGTTTTTGAACAAAAAAAGGCGCACCTCATACAACAATTTAACTAGTAAACTTATGAATATGTACATACTTTACAGCTCTCTCGATTTGAGCCTATAAACCCTTTAAAAAATCATATATATATTATATATATATATATATATTATATATTATATATATATATATGATAAACTCACTTAACAATAGATGAAAAATAAATATATAATAACTAGTTAAATTATCTTTAAAACTATTTTAATGAATATTTAATATTTTTCAATTTTACTTTTTCCATTTTTAAATGATTTATCCTTTTTTATTTGTTTCTCGTCAGTAATTGGCCAAAATTTTTACTCGAATTATATGCCAAATCATATATTGTGCTTATATTTTAGTAATATGTTTATATATAACTTTCTATTTTTAACTTATAAAAATTATTTTATTTTTGTTTTTTTTCTTTGAATAAATATATATATATAGCTTATAAAATCTCTTTAGCTTTTTGCTTCTTTTTTTTGTTGAAAGTTGAAAGGATTTCATAATTGTGGATGTTTTTCCAACTAATATACTCTAGATATATTTATTTATTTCCATTAAAGAAGAAACCACAAAAACAAAGAGAAAATTCACTGAAAATCCATATTTATTTCCGCTTGGAAAAATTGTAATTTCCATTTAATATAAGAAAATTATATATAGTAGAAGTTGCACGCATATGACGTATGTGAGGTTGTTGCCTATCAGAAAAAGAGAGTATCAAAAATATGGTCAATGTTCTCCACGCAAGGAGGATGTGTCATCTCAACTATTCAAAAAGAGATAAAAAAACTCCTTGCAGAGAGTACATATATATGTCAGTATCTAGTGTAAAATTTAAATAATGCTAATAATTTAAAAACAACCTACAAACATTAAAACAAAAAAGGCTCCTCCTGAGCTAGTTAAGTTGTGAATTCTATGTATGGACGGTGGTAGAATTGGTAATGAACACGTCCCTTTGCTCCAGGATCAACCATGTGCCACGAGGCCGATTCGCATATTCCTTGGAAAGCTAGTCGGCAATTTGGTTGCGCTCCTGTAAATATGACGACAAACAAAGAGATCAAATTATGAAATGAGTCGATGAACTTCTTCCAATATAGGTCTCAGTGAATAAGCATAACAATTTGAAGATTTGTTTATCCATTTGCAAATAATTTTGGAGTCCCCATATATTTGTAAATTCCTGTAGTGTTTTTCCAAGGCAAAGCGTAGAAGATGTTTTACAATGATCAGCTCTACAAAATTGTTGGTTCCCCTCTCCAAACCCATTTGAATTTTATAGTAATGGGAGTCAGTAAGATGGAGTATAGCACCTCCCCTCCGCCCCCCCCAAACCTGCATCTTGAGCAGAGCCATCAAAGTATGCCCAAGGGTATGCTTGGTTAATGGCCTCAGGGACAATGTTCCTAGGGGGTGGGGCAATATCATCGTTAGGTATGGAGTTGTAATCAGCCAGAATGCAGGCCATGATGGAGGCCCAGAAAGGATGATGTCATGGAAGATGAGTCGATTACGAGCTATCTAGATTTCCCAGCAAGTGAGTAGGGGTAGGTTTCTAGCTCTGGTCGGGGTCACTGTATTCCACCATGATTTCAAGGTATCTAGAATAGTTCTACCTTGCCATTTACAATGGGAGTTGATGTCCATAAGGATGGAATTCCAGAGGCCCACTATGATCGGAGAGGTAAGAAATAGATGATCAATGGTTTTGGAACTGTTTTTACACATGCAACACCAGGATGGACCATGATGGGCTCTCTTGTTTAGATTGTCTCCCATGGGTGCCTTATTCTTCAGTACAGACCACATGAATAATCTTGTTCTGGGAGGTGCCTTTAATTTCCACAGGTGCTTCCACCAATGTTCAACTAGTAGGGGTCGTTGATCGGCAACAATACAGAGGTATCCTTCCTTAGGAGAGTATAACCCATTTTTTGCATGTGCCCAAATGATCTCATCATCCCCCTCTGTGATCCTGGTGTGCGGTTCTGTTAGGGCAACTATGTATTCCCCCCACTGTTGATGCCAAATTTGAGGTATGTGAAGGCTCCATGTAGTTTTCCATGCTTGTTGAAAAATAGTGGTATGTTCAGGGTCTGCAATGTGACTCATATGTGTAATGCCACATACTCCCACAAGAGCTATTGTTACACCTCAATAGAAATTCCATATTATTAGCAATAATGGTTGTAATTGTGATTATTTTTATGTTATTTTTATGCAAATATTTATTTCTATTATTTTATTTATTTTATTTTATTTAATTCATGATGTCATATAAAGCTATTATAGAGTATAAAGTATGGGGAAGGATAATAAATGTAACATGGTCATAATCATGAATTAAGCCTATTTAATAGTTGATGGACAATTAAAAAATATAGGTTTACTAAATAATTAAAATGAAATAATATCATATAAGGTTTATATTATTACTATAAAGATGAAAGAAAGAATTAATATAAATAATAAATAATAATCATAACAATTTAACTGTTGAATAAAGGTTTCTATGCTCTATATCAAGTTTATGAGAAAACATTTTTCTGCGTGAATCACATGATATTTCATTTGTCGATGTGTTTCGAACCAACCAGTGTGGTTCATCATCAGGACAAGTTGAAGAATCAGATCTAGGCTGCATGCTAAATAGTCAGAGCATATTTCATTTGTCGATGTGTTTCGAACCAACCAGTGTGGTTCATCGTCAGGACAAGCTGAAGAATCAGATCTAGGCTGCATGTTAAATAGTCAGAGTAGGAAATCCAATGGCTATATTTGACCAAGCAACGGTTATATTGAATTGGTAGGCTAGACCGGCTAACGGCTATATCTGACTGGGAAACAGCTATATTGAATTGGTAGGCTAGACTCGCTAACGACTATATTTCACTTGGAAATGGCTAGTCGGACTAGACCAAGGGACAAGAATAGGAGAGCATAACTATATTTAATTAATTAATCAATAGGAATTAATCACATATATTTAAGTAAAACTAGGTAACATATTAAATAAATAAATAAGTTAAAGTTACACACTTAAATAATTATTAAATCAATAGTAAGTTAGTTAGACTATTATTAAATTAAAAGGGGTTTAAATTTATATATAATTAAATAGTTAATGGGAAGTTAGTTTAAAATATATGTGAATAAGTTAACATATGAGTTTACATTAAATATATATATAAGTTACATAATTAAGTACTAACCCCAGGGCTTTTGGATAGAATCGACCTGTGACCTCCCACTACTTTAACTTGAGCTAACCCTTGGGGCTTAAATATTTCATATTTATTTAAATATTTAGTTAATTAATTGTAAATTAGTTTTATATTTAATGACAAAGGTTAACAAAAAATTAGAAATTCTACTTGTAAACTGTTTATGTTATTATTTATTACCATAACTGCTCATTGTTGTTTGATCTATTAATCGATCTTATATAAAGCTATTAAAATTAAATTAATTTAAGTCTTATATAATAAGAATAGTTCTTTTATATTTTATTTTAATTTTTGAATAAATTATTAGGATATATTATATATATATATATATATATATATATACACACACACACACACATCCCCTCGGGCTATGTACTGACCTCGCCCCAAAGGCTTTCGGGTAGAATCACAGCTGTGACCTCGCACTACTTTGACCGCTAACCCTTGGGGCTTAAATATTTCATATTTATTAAAATATTTATTTAATTAATTGTAAGTTAGTTTTATATTTAATTACAGAGGTTAATAAAAGATTAGAAATTCTAATTGTAAATTAGTATGGTTATATTTATTACCATAACTACTCATTGTTGTTAGATCTATTAATCGGTCTTATTAATAAAGCTATTAAAATAAATTAATTTAAGTCTTATATAATAAGATTAATTTTTATTTTTTAATTTATGAATAAATTATTAGGTAATTTCTCATCACTTTCTAATATTTATTATTTTTTTAAATATAAGTTAATAAGTCATAAACATATTATTCTTTTATTTGCATGAATTTCAATATCAAATATTTTAATAATTAATTTAATTTTTTGTATATAATTGTTTAAAATAAATTTAAATAATAAAGCCATCTACTTGGAACAAAAAATTGCTATTTAAATATCTTATATTAGATAAACTAACCCACTAGAAGAGGATTATCAAGGAAGAATACCAAAGAGGATCAAAGAATTATGGCAAAAGAGCCCAGGTTAAAGGATAACAAGGGAAACTTTCTTTATAAGAAAACTAGAACAAGCTATTAAAATAGGGAGGGGACTAAGGGAAGGACACGACTAAGGAGCTAGCTATTAATTTCATAATTATTTAAATATGTAACTTTAACTTATTTATTTATTTAATATATTACCTAGTTTTATTTGATACTTAAATAACTTTCAATTAACTAACTAAATATTTATTTATCTAACTTAAATATATGTGATTAATTCCTATCGATTAATTTTTAATTAAGTATAGTTATGCTCTCTTATACTTTGGTCCAGTGACAGTGCCACTAGCAGTTTGATGCATGTCGAGTTAACTAAAATTAGAAAATCAGTTAAATGATAGTTGAGGGTTGAGTCAATTGATGGAGCGTTTGAGTTAGTAGAATGATGGATGTGTATGCAAGTTGAGTTAGTTTGGGTGAATAGTTAGTCCAAAAAAGTTAAATACCCTTCACTTGGTTCATTGTAAGCATGTTTTGTGTGATCAATAGAAGAGCAGTCCCTGAGTGTAAATTCTTGCTTTGTTCATTTGGCCTTTCCAACAAACCCATGGCTTTGTCAATCTGCCAGGAAGATCTTGACCTTAACAGTTTTTTAAAAGCTCCCAGATTAGTTAAGGAGCTCGTTTTGCTCCACTACGCCCGTGAAAGTGAAACCTGGTTGTACTGGGTAACTTGGGAACCAATGGAAATGGGTTTCAAAAAAGATGTAGGTTGGCTCACAAATGGCTTGAAGAGCATTTGGCGACCTGATTTAAGACTCCATGTGTATGTCTCTTTGGAGAATTTCGTGGGTTCTTCAAACTGGGAGGTTGAAAACCTGAGTATGTTTCTCTTTTATTGGCCGCCTCCTTCCTGTACTGTGGTGCTGGACTGTTCATGGTCAATTACCTGCAGGTTTACACGTAATACATACCATTTTATCCCCAATAATGACACCTACTTTGAAGAACTCGCAGCAGCAATACCCACAAAACATTTGGTGCTTGACTACAGCAACGTATTTTATGAAAATGGTTGGAGAAGTCACTCATGGGCCGCCTTCCGAAGAACCACTTCTCGCATCAAACGCTTCAATAGAAGGCGCAAACGGGCAGCCAACCATCAGATTTGATATAGTGCCGTGGCTCATTACTTGTTGCAGCCCCGATCGATATAGTGGCGTGGCTCAGCATAGGTATGATGTTCAAAGTCACTAGTGCAACTAAAAATAAGATAGTTATTGTGATCATGAATTGTTTCTTATTCATGTGTTTTATGAGCCCAAAACTCTTTGCATCGTGTATCTTTATGTGCAAAATACAGTGATAGCTTAAGATGGGTATGATGTTCAAAGTTACTAGTGCAACTAAAAATAAGATAGTTATTGTGATCATGAAATTGTTTCTTATTCATGTGTTTTATGAGCTCAAAACTCTTTGCATCGTGTATCTTTATGTGCAAAATACAATTATAGCTCAAGATGGGTATGATGTTCAAAGTTGCTAGTGCAACTAAAAATAAGATAATTATTGTGATCATGAAATTGTTTCTTATTCATGTGTTTTATGAGCCCAAAACTATTTGCTTCGTGTATCTTTATGTGCAAAATATAATTATAGCTTAAGATGGGTATGATGTTCAAAATGGATATGATGTTCGCTACTGCCACAATTATAGCTCTCTGTTCAAACTTTCCAAAAAATCCAAAACTTAACAAATATATAAATATATAAAATTTATATAAGTTTTAAATGCAGTGTTCTAGTACCATGAATAATCTAAAAAAACTTAGAGTTCATTAACACAATTATAATGTTGTTAAAGTTGAATTTGAATAAAATTAAGAGAGTTCAGTAATAGTACCATGAATAATCTAAAAAAATTGGAGTTCATTAAGACAATTATAATATAATACATAACCGATTTAGAAACTAACCATGTGTCCCCATGCCTAATATATCAAAGAATCTAACCAAGAAAGTTAGTTTATTAATACATCCTAGTTGTTAACTAAATGTGGCTTATTCTATTAATGCATTCTAGTTGTCAACTAAATGTAGTCTCTTTTATTAATGCATTCTAGTTGTTAACTAAATATAGCCTATTTCTTGATGTTTTCTCTAGTTGTGGACCTTGAGGTGGCAATGAAGGAATAATGGTTTTTTTTGATAAAAGATTGTTTCTATTGTTATTTTTTTAGACAACCCCTATGTAATATATATTCTTATTAGCATGATAGTAATAATCAGATTTATCATCATTAAAATTAATAATTTTTTTGTTAAATAATAATTTTTAATTAATTATTTAATTTTTTTTCTAATTTGGTTTTTATTTTTCAAAAGAGTTAATATTTAATGTAATTAAATATTATTAATGAGTGTGATAAGCCATAGATCAAATCTTATAAAATATTATGGATTTTGAATAATTCAATGGATTTTAAATAATTCAAATTATTTGTAGTTTTTCTATGTTTGGAATAAAATTGCCATTATAACCTTGAGACATTGATACTATTTGTTTTAAGGAGAATGGAAGGAGAATTTCACCTACACACAACTTATAAAACTCTAATGTTTAGTGTTTTTTCCCTTTTGGTTGAAGTAGTTATATTAAATGCAAGGAGAGAAACATGAGAATGTTGAGATTATTTTCATTATTTTATTAATGGATTTTTTTTTAAATTTTATAGTATATTAAAGTAGTAACTAAAATTAAATGATGGTGAAGACATAAAATAAAATTAGTTATCACCATTCAACATCACTAGCCTAGTATGATTGTTCATAAAGTTCCTCGCCATCTATGCATAATATTCCATTCACATACATGGATGGAGTTGTTCATGAAAACCTTGAATTCTATGAGACATTTATCAATTGCAATATTTTCTTTTATTGTCTTTTACTTTAATAAAGTATATAGTACAAATTAATAATAAAAATAATATATTTAACAATAACATATATTTTAATTTAACTATATTTAAACTAAGTTAATTTAACTATTTTAATTTAACTATATTTTAATCTAACATCACATAACCTTCTTTTCGCATGAGGGTGTTTTTAGAAGGCAATTGTACCTTTAAATGAACAAATATTATATTAAAGTTTATAAAAAACCATCCACAAATATAGTTCTTATTTTCTCTATGTAGCAAGAAATAATGCAATTATGAATTATCTTGTTATTTTAATTGTAAATTCTTTTATTTTTATTTTTTGGTCAAGTAAGAGTGGAGCCTTCAATTAACCAAAAAAACAAGATTACATATGGTACACATCTTTACAAGTATAAAGACCAGCAAAAGACAGACCTGTTGATGATGAACAAACAACAAGGTCAACAAAACCCAAAACATTACACACAAAAACTAAATTAGACACTTCAACCCATTCTCGGCTTATCGCACATCACAGTTTCCGCAAGCCACCAACACTTGAATCCTGCGAAATGCGAGAGTTAACCTCCACCGTTAGATCAACCCTTTGATTTGACGGTCCATAGTCTATCGCAACATTGCAAACTTTGGCACATCGCAATATCGCAAAACTGGGTTTATCACTGACCAGACTCATTTACCGAATGCGATTTGCAATTAAATCTCCATCGTCGATCTGGTTCTTGATCCCATGGTTATCGCAACATCGCATCGGGAACTTGCACACCACTTAACCGCTTCTCGGAGCCGATATTATGAACCTTCGTATATAAAACTTCGAGTCCGCTCTTAAACTTAACCTCCATCCACTTTAAAACCCAATATCCATTCGATGACAGAGGCACTTAAAACCTACGGTCTGTGGCCATTCAACTAGCACATTGGTTACATATAGATGAACCCCCATAGTTACAGGTGACGTCAGTGTTTGAAAATAAGATCGACAGTCAGAATTTAATACGACACTTCAACCATGCTCAAGGACTTCTGCCCTCTCCTACTCCCTCTAATATTTTCCACCATTTATGTCTGTTGATCTTCCATGATCTAATGACTCCTCTGCATCGTTACCTCACCTCTTCGTCCTTCTCTTCTCTTCAGGTTCATGTCATTGCTTTAGCTCCCGCTAATCTTCTTCCTACTCAATATTCATGATCTAGAGATATACCATGTCTTTGGCTACCTGTCGTTGACAATCATCACACAGTTTACCAGAAGGTATAGACTTCCAGTTGTACCAAATATAGCTTTCCTTACATAGAACCCCTTCATTTTCTAGATGATCAGCTAACATATTGGCTTTTCTTCGCACATGAATGAAGTTGACGGTTCTCAGGGTTCATAAGTGGGAGTGAATACGATGAAGAACCTATGAGAGCCTCCAATGTTTTAACACTTTTCTAGGTGCCATTCCATTACACATTTTCTTGGCCGCATTAATGACCAATTCAGAGTCAGCTTCAATTATGGTGTTGTGTAAATTTGACTCCATAAGGATTTCTATGCACTTCTCTAAGGCCATGAGTTCCACCACGTTATTAGTAGCTATTGGGTAGTGGAGGCCTTGCGTAATGGTTTTGGGGATCAAAGCCCCCAATTTTGGGTAATAGTATGGTAAAGGCTCCGCGAGGTGCGCAGAGCGCGAATTGTAATGAATCAAGTCAAAGGGTTTTCCGCCCAAAAATAATGTAAGAAAATAGAAAGTGAGTCAGCCTACTCATGGTCCGTGGACCATGGGAATGTATAAATAGAGCAAGGCTCTAAGGTTAGAAGTCCAATTTTGTTTTTAGATCTTGAATGTTATGGGTTTGTGAAGACAATATTCTCTTTGTGTTTGTAAGTCCGAGTCCAGGGTGTTGGTAGATAGATAGAGGCTCTGCAGCTATGTGTACAGAGGCTTGGTAGAGTCCATAGTTGTGTGCGCGGACCCATCGGGTTGCAATGAACAGGAGATAAATAAATATAAGAGGTTCTGAATCAGTTGTGTGTTTTACCGCGAATATATTTGTTTTCTTATGTTCTGAATTTATGCTTATTCATGAGTGTGCGCACTGGTTAGTATTTTTAAATGCTTGCTTAAACACTATAGGAATGAGATCAGGTTTGTAATAAACTCATTAATAATAAAACACAATAGCACGGTTCTACGCGGAAGCCTCACAACAGTGCAGAGTGGTGCAAGGCCGCAGATCGGATCGCGAACCATCTAGTCTCTATCAAGACATCCCAAGGGTGTGGAAACCTAGTTCCAACACCCTCCCATACTACTTCGGGTGAGACTTCAGTCTGCACTCCGTGGATTGCTGCCGAAAGGGCTAGTAGTGTGGGATTTATTTAGCTAAAACACTTCCAAACCTGGGTCAGGCACCAACAAGCCAACAAATGGTTTCGTTCTCGAGACTGGGATTTGCATAAGGGATGTCTGATGTTGGAACACTAGAACCCTATGAAGGAAGAACTTGAAGACTGGTTGGATCAGAAGCTTCACGAGTTCGTGGTACAGGAAAACAAAAATGCACAGATATCTGAGGAGAGGTGGTTGGATCGCTACATATACATAGAAATCCACGAGATCTTCTTCGCGTCATTCTTGACAGAATTGTATGAGTGGATCGCCAGGATAGCTGACAGTAAGGGTAGGTGCAGACTGGAATAGCCCATTGTGTGGACTCCGGAGTTGCTGCACCGACTAGAAGCATCTAAAGATAAAATTGCACAGGCAGTAGATCACTGGTTGGATCGAATAATAGGAGGGTTTATCACTTAATTCACGATAGACACAACTGTGAATTACAGTGAAGTAGAAAGACGCTTTCTCCAAACACCACGAGATAAGTACATCAAATTGTTGAATACTTGGATTAAAATGTTTTTATGTGAAAAACGGGTTATGCGCATCCATTGAGGTCTGGGGTAACGCGGAGCTGAAGAGGCTATCGAGGGACCGAAGGATTAGAGAACACTCCCCTAATTTCACTTTCACGAGAAAGCAAGGAGGAGCTCGAAGGGTTCTTTCCAAGAAGTGCAGTCTGATTGATAAAGCAACGAATTCCACTAATACCACTGTCATCCACGCCATCCCCCACTTCACCTACATCAAACCCATCTTTGCCTACCCCACCTCCGCCGCCGCCAAGGTTGAAATGGCGAGTGTGATCAAGTTGCCTATATTTAGAGGCATAGGAAATGAGGAACCAGATCAGTTCTGGTTTGTGGTAAAGGCTATGTGGGAAGCCTAAGTCATAACGAATCATAATATCAAGAATGCTACTCTAGTAAGCGCGTTGCAGGATCGCGCATTGACGTGGTATATAAAGTACTCTAGTGATCACCCAAATGTGGGAATAGTGGCGATCTAGGATGCATTGAACAAAGAATTTAGCTGGCCGAAATCAGAGATGCAGTCGATCATTGGGTTCAAAGAAATTGTGATGCTGCCAGGTGAAACCCCGTGGGATCTGGATCAGAGATTGAAGAGTACAATCCACGACGCTAACATGACGTTGACAGATGCACAACAATGCACGTGGTTTGTGGTATCTTGGACACCACATCTAAGGATGGCACTGTCACAGCAGAAGGTCTCAACCCAAGCTAAAGAATTAGAGATAAGGATGAGGTTGCATGAAACTCCAATACAGGATTTGGGGTTGGGAGTTTAGCAAATCCACGCGCAACTACAAAACCTATGCTTAGAGATGCAAAGTTTGAAGCAAGATAGGGCGCCCTGACCAGAGGCACGTAAAGAAGTGTGGTGCATAAAATGGAAGGGCCAGGGCCACGATAAGGATCATTGTTCAATATCCACAAACCATTTGGCAGGGGGGGACCAATGCCATTACAACCAAAGGCACAAGTGGGGCCAAACATGGCACCCACACTCTAATGCGCAATCTGTCAGTTGGGAGGACTGCACACCACGGACAACTGTCATCTATTAAAGAAACTTATATAGCCCCCCCCAGTAGCTATTTTGCAATTTTTGTATATCGATGGGCCATGACGAATGAAATTGCCAGCGTTATGAGTTGTTGATGAATTGCACATCTGCTTACAGGATGCAGATGGAGGCGCGAGGTCGAGATCCAGCTACAACAATAGCGCATGGTGGATTTCAGGGACGAGGAGGAATGGGACCTGAATGAGGGCGTGGACAATTAATCTGCTACAATTATGGAGGACTTGGGCACTACACGCATGATTGCATGAACCCGACCAGAACATGTTGCCCGCACTATTACCAATTTGGTCATGAAGCAATAAATTGCCCCACACTAATTGAACAAATGCATGAAAAAGGGGTGCTTCGGGTTAATCCCACTCAGAACATCCAAATGATGAAGGCTAAACCGTACGAAGAGGACTCTAACGTGAACATGGTGCTCAGAAGTGGTGCAACTATAGGAGAAGATAAGGGGAATCAACCTGAGGATGATACATGGGTTCACAACGCCCCTACAAAGCAACCTGAGTTTTATTTGGAACATACGAAGGAAACATTTATGGAAGCTAAGAAGAGCTTCACGGATGCTTCTACTTCAAATTACAAGGATCAAATTGAGTCAGAAATGGATCCATCTATGCTAACTACCTTTTTAGAGACATGCACGAAGCTACTACGGGACAATAAAGCAGTTAAGGGACTGCAAAAGTTGATAACTAGGTGTACAGGGTCAGGCAAACCGGGCATGGTCCGGAAGCTAGGCAAGCATGCTTTGCGCACTGGGTGGGAAATGCGGTTGACTGCCCAGATTGGTGACTATGAGATGGATCAGGTCGTTTTGGACTTGGAGTCTGATGCGAATGTGCTACCTAAACAGACCCAGGAGCACATGGACAAGCCCGCACTACAATGGTATCCTATTCAATTACGAATGGTGAACCAACAGAAGATCTTGCCCATGGGGAGGCTGCAAGGAGTTACAATAGACATTGAAGGTGCGAGCACACAAACAAACTTTGAGGTAATAGAAATTGTGGATAACAGTAACTCGTATCCTACATTGTCAGGGATAAACTAGGCCATGAATATGTATGGAGTCATCAACCTAAAGAGGTGAAAAAAGATATTCGAGAAAAAATCCCTTCGCGTACTGGACCCTGCCAAAGGGAGGCGCTACACTGAGCTTGTGCGCTATGAGGACAACGACAATGAACTGGACTGTATCTACCAGATCACAGCGCAGGATCAGGATCAGGTGAATCTGACAGTGGACAGGGGAATATCATGGGAACGTGACAGTTCCTGCACGTCAGACTCAGAGGAAGAGATTGAGCGATGGCAGAACCAGTTGCATGAGGCAGCAACATTAAATTGTAATATGATGGTTAGATCACTACGCCGCATAACAATAGAAGCAAGGGAGCTACCACCAGATGCAGGTGCAACGAATATGGAGGAACCTGTAGACCGCTGTGAATCGGAAATTCTGGAACAAAAGCAACAGGGTGCACAAAAGGGGGCGTTGTGTGCAACAAATGAACAAGGGTGGAGGACTCACCAAAATACTAGGATAAAGTTGTGCAAATATAGAAGGTAGGCACGTGTACATTTTGGAGGACAAAGCGGGGTGAGCATCCATCGACAGCGTAGGATGCAGGTCTATGTTGTGCGAACGACTAACCAACTAAGAATAAAAAATTAGAATTTACCATAGCGATGCATTCCACCAATTGTTCGTGACAAAGCCAACAGGAAAATAGGGGGGGAGCACAAACAACATTTGTCGGATAGGATGATCCAATGAGAATTTGCAGGTACAAGGGGTTTGATGGGTCTATAAGACCATCAGCAAAAGGAAGGGGGCGAAGGTGATCTTCTCAATGGGAAGACAAGATGGAACCAAGAGGATAGAATGGGCATGACTAAGGAGGAAAAGCACAATGTTGGATGAAGAAATCAGCAAGATGAAAATTGGCGTAGCACAAGGGGGCCGCATGAATTTGCAAATAACAAAACCAGGCCTGGCCAGGTCTACCTCAGTATTGGAACTAGTTGCGACCTTGATATCATGGCTGCGACTATACAAATGATGGAGTATACCATATCGAAAAGTGCACGAGGGGATAATGGATCGAAGACACAAAAGGTGCCCATAGCCTGGGGTAGCAAGGAAGTTGAAATCTCGCACCTGAGGTGTGACCACCTGAATAGCTATGGAAAGCACAGTCTCAACACCCCAAGCAGTTGAAAGAAGGTGCGGGACTATAAACAAGTCTGCGGGAGGCCTGCGCAAAAAAAGGCTCTGTGTAGGGCCAGTTGGTCAGCAAGATTGCGGCCACACCAAAGGGGCTATGCTACCACGTGGAAAGGTTGGGAAGTGACCGTTAATGTCACTATTCATGACAAGAAGTTCAAGCTAGCAGAGCGGAGTGTACGGTGGACCATTAAGGCAGGAGTTCCGAGATAGATACGAAAAGATCTGCCGCCAAGAAGACACTAATGAATTGGAAGTGGAGGGAAGGGTTACATTCAAACTCACCGTTCCTACAAAAACCCTTGGACAACACTGGGATATTTGAGATTTGAGCCGGTACAGAACAACGAACACCCAGCTTTCAGGCCTCCCATGAGTACCATGGCTAGAACCCGAGCACGGTTTGCAGAATAGCTGTATCTGACCCAGGAAGAGCCGAAAGAAGCGACTGTTGTCCTTGAGGTTCCAAAGTCCCCATGCACACCGCGAACCCGGAAAGACAAACAAGCTATGGGGCTAGTCCGAGTATCACCAAGATTCAGAAAATTGTTAGTGGCTGGAAAAGGGCAAAGCAATCACCACTGAAATCGACGAGGATGAGGAATATTTGCAGGCCCTGATCGCTCAGATTGAAGCACATGATGAGGAAGCAGAGGATGCTGTCGAAATACCTTCGCTACCACCATATATCTCTCCATGGAACAGGACGACCAAGATACCAAAGGACTTGGACGCGACGAAGAGTACGTTCCAGACCCCGCTTCTCCCGGATGAGATAAGGTTTGATGGTCTGTCGTTGGGCCGAGTACCGAGTATCAATTTCGAAAATTGGGATCTTGCGGATAGCGAAAAGTTCCCTCAATTGGCCGAAGAGAAATTACTACAGCAGAAGTGGTTACGAGGTGTGGAGAAGGCAGGATTACTCAAACTGAGGTGGACATCCCACTATCACCGCATGGTCATCACCATTTTTGTTATCCGACAATTACTATCTGTGGTACATAATGGGTATCTCTGGTTGGAAGAACCGATTTCCATCACGGCCGATTTATTCCACCGAATTACTCATCTACCTACAAAAGGGAATGACCCCGCATACATAGCCAACACAAGTAGCAATGTGGGTCTCGCAAAGGCAATTAAGGATAAATATAAGCTGGAAAAGTGGAAGTGCGGGTACGTAATAGCAAGCATCAAAGACCCAGGGGTGCGAGTCACCACCGAGCTACTGGCCAGTAAACTCGAGGAAATTCCATGGAGATGAGATGCCAGCCCTTGTCATTGCGCTTGCAGAGCAGTGTGCAGAAGGGGTTCAGTTCAACTGGGCACAGTTTCTATGCAACGAATTTCTGACAAATTGTAAGGAAGAACAGGAGAAAGGTAAGACTTTCCATTATGCATGGTTGCTACTAGCAATCCTTCTGGTTATAGGAGAATTTTCACAGGGTAGCCAGTTTCCCAACATTGAGAAGAACCTACCTGAAGCAGTGTTGTATACCTCGCTCTGGGCTACAAAGAACACCACGAGGGTTTGTGAGATCAAGGTATTTTAGATATTCATGGAGGCAAGTATTTTCACATGGATTGCTCGTAGACCACAGTTATCCCCGTCAGTATAAGCCAATTTACAAAGCACGGCTGAGTTCAAAGTAGACATGCATAACATGTATATCAGGGCATGAAAGGATCCAAAACAAACATGGGTAAAGCTTATGTTCATTGTAACAGATGATGCAATTTACGAGGTAATGGCAGCATGGCCTCTAGAGTGGCACGCCCTGGATGTGGCTGGAGTAGAAAGGATGGCAGCACAATGGCAAAAGAAGGAAATCCAGTTATGACTCACTAAAATGGTGGAAAGGACGTGTTAAGGACAGAAGGCTGCTTCATAGCAGGAGGCAACCAAGGAAGTAATTGCCGAAGAGATCAGGGAAGATCAAGAAATGTCCTCGAAGCTGCACATGAAGAGGGAAACAGAGACACAAGAATGCATGGACCTTACCACAAAATCAACCCAAGTCAGGAGGCCAGACATCAAAGGCGTCGCCACATACACGCAAAAAGACAAAGACAACAAAGACTTGGGAGAAAGCCTTGGCATTCACGATCTCCACTACTATTGAGGGAAAGTTAGCACACATGCAAGTAGTATATGAACCTGGACAAGAAACTGAAACTTATATTGATACATCGGTGGCTCGCATAGAACGGGAATAGCAGATGGCAGAAGACTTTGTGGCAAGTGTAAGCAAAGCACAGAAGTTGCTGAATGACTTCCACCCGAAGATTGTCGCACCAGTCGAGTGACTCGAGACGAGTCACAATGATTGTGTTAGGGGCCTGTTGGGTAGCGGAAGCCCCGCATAACAATTTTGGGGCTCAAAGCCCGCAATTTTGGGTAATAGTATGGTAAAGAACATATATTTCATTAAATTTGGAAGTTTTTTATTACAAGGCCTTCAACAACATTCATTCTTTTGTAAATCGCCATATTAACTTAATTCAACAATAAAATAATTTTAGTATGTCTAACATCCAATGAAGATATTATAGTTATGGATAATGGACTAGATTCCTCGATATTTGAATTTTCTGTCTGATGACTCTAACCCCCTTCCCCACAACCTACAGTGGATTTATTGATTGAATGATGGTGATGTGAGGATCTTGGTGTAAATGGCAAGGATGTGTGTTCCTTGCGTTGCATTGAAACTATTCTAGTAAAAACTTAGTAAAATGTTTTTGTGCTCAATTTTCCTATGGTCCCTTTGTGCCTTTATGAAGCACTAATGAGGGGGTGATCATTCATCTTCGTAGCATCCAGGCATCCATTATAAAAGTTAGGCATTGTTGATCTAGTTATTTCAAGAAGGTTAGGCACCATTGATCTATCTCCACTCAAAGCCAAGTACATCAATTGATATTTCTTAAATGGGTATTCAAGTCGTTCCATTGTGATGGACAATGTCACAAATTGGAGTAAACAAGAATTAGTGGTCTTCTTGTAAGTAGTGGAGGCAAGGGTTTTCAAAGATTAGTACAGTTGATGGTAGTGTGGATATTGATATCTCCTTGTAAACATTGTCAAAACCAATAATAGTCTCAATGTATGTAAATACTAGTCTTAGTTGTATAGAAAACCCTGATTGACCATTACTTTCACTAAGAGGAAAAAATGAAAAGATTTTTTAATGGGGAAAAAATAATTGTGAAACATAACTCATGGATTTTAGTTGAAATTAATATTAATCCTCGTGTTCTTTAATTATTAAATATTCAATGTAAATACATATAAATTATTGTTAAGATATTGATTTTGAAGATTATATATGTATTAAAATGCATTCCTCTATGACACTTGATTTTTCATATAGTCTGAATAAACCACTTTAAGCTCATTATCAATCAATTCTAATTAGTTTTGTAAAAGATATATATTTACTTACGTTAAGAGCTTTATTTCAAAAATAAACTACATTTATAAACTTATATCAACACATATAACTAAATGGAATTGAATAAATAACTTCCACGTCTTGTTGGATTATATGAGATTATTTTAAGTACAAATAGTTTCTTTAAGAATTGAAATTTACAAAATGTTATATCTTGATGGGAAAATCATGTCATATGGTGAAAAAAGTTTAAAGACATCCATTTATAGCTCATCTATTGAATGAGCTTAAATAGTCTACTTAATGCTCATTGTGAATTCATTATCCATGTTTTATTAGAAAATGCATTTTTTACATGGATTTTTATTCTAGAAATAGCAATGTCACATTTATACATTCATATTAAACCACATGATAGTTAAATAAAAATTAATTAATGGTTTCTTGACTAACTAACTTATATGACATGATTACATATAGAAATAATTAATTTAAGAATGCATAGTTAGAAAAAGCTGTCAATTCAAAATAGAATAAACCAGTTAGAACTCATCAACAATTTGATTTTAAATTATTAATTTCTAAAAATATATTTTTACTTACATTAAAAACTTTATCTTAAAAACAAATTGCATGTATACATACATACATACTAAATAGAATTTAATACATACTTGTCTTGTTGGCTTCTATGAGATTATTTCAATTAAAGATTTGAAATTTACCAAATGTTAATAGGGGGGGGAATCAAATGTCGTATGCTGCAGAAAGTTTAACTACATGTATTTATGACCAGTATCATGATGAAATTGAAAAATCTACTTAACATTCATTACCAATTAATTAGCCCATGTGTTGTTCAGAAAAAACATTTAATTTTACATGGAGTTTTATTTCAGAAAACAATGTTGCATTTATACATTTTTATTAAACCTCATGATAGGTAAATAAAAGTCGATAAATGGTTTTATATAGACCACTTAGAACTCATTATCAATTAATTATATATTATATATTATATATGATATATGTATATATTTTTATATTGTAGTATATATATATATATATATTATATTATATATTATTATATATATATATAGAATATATATATATAGATATATATTAATATATATATATATATATATATATATATATATAATATATATATATATATATATAATATATATAGATATATATATATATATAATATAGAATGTATATATGATTATAATATAGATATAAGATAGATATATATTATAATATAGATATATGATATAGATATATACATTTAAAAAATGCATCACATTTATAAACTTTTATCAATCCATATAACCAAATAGAATTCAAGTCCTATTGTATTCTATGAAATTATTTAAACCACAAATAAACTATTTAAGAATTGAAAATGACAAAATGTTAATATGGATGGGAAAATCAATGTTTTATGGTAAAAAATTTTAAATACAACCATTCTTTACCCATGTTTTTAATGAGTCTAGATGGTCCACTTAACACATTGTTAATTAATTATTCCATGTTTTATTAAGAAGATAATTTAGTTTTACATAGAGTTTTGTTTCAAAACAATACAACATGAAATTAATACTCTTAATAAATTAAGTGATAGAATTATGGATTAAAAATCGAATGCCCTACAATTTAACTAGTATTCACCTATGTGCCATCGCCCATTAGCCTAAAGTGTCTACATTAAAGGATTTACAATAAGCATACATTAACAACATAAAAAACCAAACGTGGTGGAAAAGTCCTGAGCCTCACTATATTATATTCTTCACACTCTCAATGTAATGCAATGCGATGTACAAATAATGATAATAGTACAAATAAATACATAAGAAAGTTTGTCTCAAGATAGTACATCTATCTTGGACACTATGGTTGAGGAAATATTTCAACCAAACACTAATCTAGGAGTCTAACTAGTTGAAAAGAATCTCTCAACCAACTAGGCCTAAACTGACTCCTAACCATGAGAAACAAACTCAATCTAGAAAGGTAGGATTAAATCCAGATTTCTTGATTTTAATTAATTAAATTGTTTTGGACTGAGAATTGTTTTCATCACATGAGAGTGAGGCCAACATTGCCGCCCTCAATCATAAGTCAAAAATAAAAACCAGGAACCATCTTCTAAGTTCTCATGCTGAAACTGTTGATCCTCAAAAAACACTGCTTGAAAAATTGCCAAAGTTGGATGCTAGGAAAAATCCAATCTGAAGAGAACATGAATCAGCTGCAAGTCTGATTCATCTCTAAAATTTGCCTGATGACTCCATCACGTGCCAAGCTGCAAAAGGATCCATCTATCCTTCAATCAGCATCCTTTGTCTTCTGACAAAATGTTGATGATGCCCACTGGCGAATTTGCTTTGTCTACTGGCAAAATATTGAGAACGCCCACTGGAAAATTTGCTAATGTAAAAACTGCTCACTGCTGCTTTTATTGTTGAATGCCCACTGGCGAATTTGCCGATGTCAAAATTGGTCATTGTGGTTTGTTGAAAACTACTCATTGTTGCTTTTGTTGTTGAATGCCCAATGGCGAATTTGTTAATGCGAAACTGCCCACTAGCTACTTGATGTTGATGATGGAAAAAATTGTTGATCGCCCACTAGTGAATTTGTTAATGATGTCGATTAGATACTTTTTCGATGTCCACTAGCTAATTTGATTAAGACTTTCCACTGGATGCTTTTTCTAATGTTGTCAAGACTTTCAATCTGACAACCTACTTCAATTCCATTATCATTTCCCCCCATTGTTAGCTGAAAGGGGAGACAATTATTTGCAATTAATATTTGAACCCCCCCCCCTTCAGATGTAGGAGAGTTTTACCATCTTCATTTTGCTGCAGAATTAGTCTTCATGTGAAACTGAATCCTCCAGTAACACATAGACAACTGTTTGACTGTAGATGACCACTTCCAAGGTTCACTCCATGCATAATTGATCTTCACTCTGGGTGGTTGATTTCTCTTCCAACATCTTTCAAATGAATGATTTTTCTTGCCATAATGGTGACAAGGATGGAGGTCAAAGCATTTACTCTGCACATGTCCATTTCGTTTACAATAGTTACACTTAACCATATTCTAATCATTGTCAAGAAAACCAGCACTGACAAACTGAACTGGCTTTAAGAAATCTGGAACAAACAAAGTGTTTTCTTTGTTGTATCCTAGGCCATGTCGATCTTTGTTGAAGGAGATTTCTTCCCAAAGTCTATTCACTTTCTTGGAAAGACTATCTTATTGTTGTTGTTCATACTTGTTGCTGCTACTAACATTCTGTCCTTGATTTATTAAACCTTCTATGTCGCACTGGGCATCAATAATTAAAGGTTCATCTATTTGATATGCTGCATCAAAATGATCAATTTGATCTTTGGTACTACTTGTTGCATCATTTAGTAGTACAACTAATTGGATGAGATCACTTGTGTCACAACTTATATCAACTTGTTTGCTTAAATCATTTGTGTTGCGACCTTCATTAATATGCTGAATAAGATCACTTGTATCACAACTTTCATTTGTTGTTGTGATGAGGTCTTCTATGTCACATCTTGCATGTGTCTTCTCTACACATTGTTCATCTAGTAAATTGTGCTTTTCACTTAACTTAATTTGAAGTGCATGAATGACTTTTTCTTTGAATTTGAGCTCAATTTGAAATTCTTTTGTTGCTTCTAATGTACTGGTCATTTGATTGATTAAGCTTTGATTCTGCTTCAACTTCCATTCTAGTATTTCATCTGTGTTCTGGAACTCATGATTTCAATCTTTCAAATCTTTAATCACCAATTCTGCACTTTGAAGACGTTTTCCTCCTTTACCCATGTTGATCTTTGACACGCTCGCTTGAAATTGCTTTAATCAATTTCACGCTCACTTGATTTGCTTTAATTAACTTCACACTCACTTCAATTTTGTACAAGGATGAGGGTGTCGGATATGACCGAAAATGCACCCAATGTTTACAATGACAAGCTCAAATGATATTGACTCACTTAATTTACTCAGTTGAGGAGTATTGACTCACTTTACCTCCTATAAATTCACAAGTTGGGTGTCGGTTTCGACCGATAATGCACCTTTTCAATGTTATTTGAATTTGTTTACAAGTTAACTTACAAATTATGATTTTGCAAGTTGCACACTGACCAATTGTCATTGGAATGTTGATGTAGTCTTTTGAAATGCATGAGTTTGTAGTTACATTAACTTGATTTCCTTGCGTGAATTTGCTTCTTGATGTAGAATGCTGATGTTTCCAACTTTGATTATGTGTTATAGTTGCGCAAATGCATGTGATTGTTTGTGCTTGATTGAATGCTAGTTGCAACTTCTTAATTTCAGGTGCTTTGATTAATGTGCTTGTTTCATTCACTTGCTTTAAAATCCTTGTGTGTGTTAGATAAGATAATTGTAGTGTCAAAACTAGACACAAAAAATAAGCAATATCAAAAATCATCCACTACACAAAGTGTTCATAAGATACCCTTATTCAATTTCAGGTGGATCTAGGATACTGCAACACCACAAAAAATATGTCATTATTAAGTATTTGAGTACATCAACCTTTCAAAATCAAGTTCCTTTTTAAACTTTCAAATCACATTATAAAAAATGAGCTAACGTTTCAAATGTGAATGTAAAAATTATAAAGCACACCCCATGATATCCTTATTCATATAATTGGTTGAGAGGTTGAGAGATCAATCATGCACCATAAAATAACTCGTTGAAGACACAAATACTCCACGCAAATGCTAGTTCCTTTTTTTTAAATGCACGCTAGTTCCACACTTTTGAATATAGAGCAACGTATACAGTGATAAAAACTCTTCCAACATTCCTTCCACTGTGTTCAGTCCTTCTGCAGGTCTCCTCTTCTCCACCACTCCGCCAATGCAGAAACTATACCCTTCACTGTACCATCTTTCCTTTAACACATAATCTACAATTCGCAACAATATCACCAAGATACTTTTCACCATACATGAAAATAATTATCTTTAGAACGTAAAGAAAATAAAAACTTGATTTAAGATTTTTTCTATTGTTTTTCCTTTTCTGTGTCAATGGAGAATACTTATTATTGGGCTTCTCCAACATTTTGGAGATCAGAGTTTTGCACCAGATTTGACTCTCCCCCAATACTACCAATAACAATAAACAATTCCATGCGAATTTAAGATTTGGTTAAAGTGCAAGCCTAATCCATTAGCCTTTGAAATCGTCCACCTTTTGAGGGCCTCTTAATTTACCCAAGACATATCAAGTCTCTTTCAGTGTTATGACCCATAAAATTCTGAAGTGCAACCTCCAAGTTGTAGGCTGTCACCACACCAAATACCAGTGCCCATTGATATCTCAATTGACTTCACTTAGCAACAAGCAAACATGGTAACGCTAATCGCTTTTTCACTCCTCATTCTTTGGGCATCCTTTTAGCAATTCCTTTGAGCAGCGATAAGTAATATGAATCTTCAAATAGTATGTATGCATCAAACAGATCATAAAATTAACAACTTGAGATACACCCTATATCCATAAATTAACAATGTTGCACGTAAAAAAGGATATCATCATTGAATATCGAGGGAAACCGTCAATGTGAAAGCCTTTCTCGTGAGTATTGTCATGATGCCTTCCTCATCATTGCTACAAACTCTTCATTGCTCTTTCACTTTTGTAACAAGGATTCTCCATGATTTTAGAATTCAAAGATATCAAATAATGCAACACATCATTTTATCTTCACAACAAAACTCACAAAAATTTGCAGAAAATCTATTCTAAAGTACAAATATTTTCTACACTCTTATAAGGGAGGCAAAGCCGAGGTCCATATGGCTTTGGTACCACAATAAATTATTTACAATAAACATACACTAAAAACATAAAAATCTAGACAGGGCAGAAAAGGCTTGAGCCTCACTATATTATATTCTTCATACTCTCAATGTAATGCAATGCAATATACAAATAATGGTAATAGTACAAATAAATACAGGAAAAAGTTTGTCTCAAGATAGTACGTCTATCTTGGGAATTATGGTTGAGGAAATCTCTCAACCAAACACTAATTTAGGAGTGTAACTAGTTTGAGAGAATCTCTCAACCAACTAGGCCTAAACTGACTCCTAACCATGAGGAACAAACTCAATCTAAAAAGGTAGGATTATATCCAACTTTCTTGATTTTAATTAATGAAATTTTTTTGGACATGGAATTGTTTTCATCACATGAGAGTGAGGCTAACACACTTAATACTTATTATCTAGAAATTATAAGACTTATTTTTGGAAGAAATGCATAATAGAATATGGCTTTTATATATCACATTTATACACTCATATTAATGGACATAACTAAGTACAAATCAATATAATTCTAGCTCAAATGATATGATTTCAGTTTATTTAAAATACAAATTTTAAAAAAATTAACTTTAAGTAATAAAATTAGATGCCATACAGTTCAAAGACATAATTCATCCATGATAGTGTTTAACCAAACCTTGATAGTCCACTTAGCAATCATTATCATTAATTATATGTTTTTTTAAGAAATGCAAAACTATTTACAATATATTTTTATCTCAAAAGTTACAAATCATACTTATGCACTCATTTTAATGCATTTTATATGTAAATAATGAATAACTGACTTTGTGCCTCGTTGATTTTCAATATGATATGATTGCAGCTACAACCATTAATTGATTTAAGCATATAAATTTATGAAAATTATGACTTGAGAAATCACATATCTTATGCTTCAAAAAATTCAAATCATTCACCTATGACACATTTCTCATTAGCCTTAATAGTGAATAATGAATTGTGAATAGCGAACATAGCATTTATCAGGTAAATTATTATAATTTCTTTAGTAAGAATTACACCTTTGTTTGCAAGGAGTTCTATTTCAAAACTTATATTTCACATTTATATATGATTATTGATGCATATAAGTAACCAAAAGTCATTAGAAATAACATGTCTCGATGGTTCATGTAAGATAATTTAAAAGGAAAACAATTCATCTAAGAACACAAGCACACACACATTTTAGATTTTAGAGTAACATAGAAGATATATAAAAAAATGAATAAAAAATAAAAAATCAATACAACAAAGCCATTGCCAAAAACTTTATAAATAATAAAAAATAAACATATTAATATAATTGACAATTCCCATATATTTCAAAAAATATAAGGTCATACAAATTGATACAACAAAAGATAATTTAAAAGGCAAACAATTCATTTAAGAACACGCACATGCACACGCACACACATTTTAGATTTCAAAAAAAAAAAATCAATACAACAAAATCGTTGCAATTTTTTTTATAAACAATAAGAAATATACATATTAACTTTATGAAATAAGAAATAATAAGAAATTTTATAGTTGAACTTGGAGTTCTTTATGACAATTTCCAAAGACAGACGTACATTATTACAAAACCAAAGTTCTACTAAGAGAATTGTAGCAAAGTCATTCATCACATTTTTTTCGATAAGAAGTCGAAAATATTCAATATAATATCCCTTCTAGAATGGTCCTTTTTTCAAAGCGAGCGTATCCAAAACAACAAGGTCAGTATGTAAAATTGGTTGCAACTGACATTAAAAAAGGGTGCAAAAGTGTTGACAAAAGATTAGGGGCCCCAAAATGATAACCAAATTCAAAATTGTTGTCAACCTATTGAACACTTGTTGATCCATTTATCATTTTATCAAGAACTCCACATGCTTGCTGAAAAAGGGACTCTATCTTTGTATTACGTGTTCCTTTTACATAAGTAGACCCCTTCACCATGTTGCAAAAATTGGAAAATATCATAATGCTCAAAAATGTTGAATTTGGTAAGGGTCTTCTCATTCAATTTCTCATCATGACTTTGACAATATGTAACCATTGCATTCAATATTGTTCTGCTGGTTTTCAATTTAGAACAATAAGCTTTTAATTTTATGGCATCTATTGGATGATTAAGTGGAATAGAAAACCAAATGGTTGCATCCAATAGCTTATTTACTACTGAAGCAATTTCTTCCATGGTCAATCCCTGAAGGGGTCAAATAGTTGTTATTGTCAAACTATGTAAACTATTTCTCTTTTAGTTTTCAAAATCAAGTTGGCTTGGAGAACACTTTAATGTGTCTAGTTGATAACAGTTAAAAACAGTGTCCCATTTATCCCAAATAGGTTGATCAAGTTATACATTAGGGGATTTTTGGGGTCTAAAATGAGCCTCATAAGAAAAATGTAAAACCAAAATAAAATTTATAAAAACCAATAGGATTCAAGATGATGATGTTAACCATGGGGGATGATTCACCATTTTTGGAGTAAAAAAGTACAAAGATTAAAAATATAATAAAATAATAACTATTTTTTCAACTTATTAATTTTATACTATAATTTTTAAACGAGTTGCAATTATTTTTTTTATAATATTATAGATGATTATTTAAATAATTATTGCTAATTTTTAACAATATTTAAAAAAATTTATAATTAAATATATAATTTTTTAAATTTTTTTTAATGTAGATATCCATTTGTTGATCTTGACCAAATAGATAGTACTATTATACGTGGAACAAATTTGTTTTATATCATTTTTAATATTTTATTTATAAGTTCTATTTATATTTTAGTAATTTTATGTTATACATGTATAATTTTAGGAGTCGTCTGGAATTGTTTGGAGAAGATAAGATTAGTATAACGGGTAATAGGTGAGAAAAGTTATTGGTGCAACTAAAAGTAAGATAGTTATTGTGATCATGAAATTGTTTCTTATTCATGTGTTTTATGAGCTCAAAACTCTTTGCATCGTGTATCTTTATCTGCAAAATACAATTATAGCTCAAGATGGGTATGATGTTCAAAGTTGCTAGTGCAACTAAAAATAAGATAAGTATTGTGATCATAAAATTGTTTCTTATTCATGTGTTTTATGAGCCCAAAACTATTTGCTTCGTGTATCTTTATGTGCAAAATACAGTTATAGCTCAAGATGGGTATGATGTTCAAAGTTACTAGTGCAACTAACAATAAGATAGTTATTGTGATCATGAAATTGTTTCTTATTCATGTGTTTTATGAGCTCAAAACTCTTTGCATCGTGTATCTTTATCTGCAAAATACAATTATAGCTCAAGATGGGTATGATGTTCAAAGTTGCTAGTGCAACTAAAAATAAGATAAGTATTGTGATCATAAAATTGTTTCTTATTCATGTGTTTTATGAGCCCAAAACTATTTGCTTCGTGTATCTTTATGTGCAAAATATAATTATAGCTTAAGATGGGTATGATGTTCAAAATGGATATGATGTTCGCTACTGCCACAATTATAGCTCCCTGTTCAAACTTTCCAAAAAATCCAAAACTTAACAAACATATAAATATATAAAATTTATATAAGTTTTAAATGCAGTGTTCTAATACCATGAATAATCTAAAAAAACTTAGAGTTCATTATGACAATTATAATATTGTTAAAGTTGAATTTGAATAAAATTAAGAGAGTTAGTAATAGTACGATGAATAATCTAAAAAAAATGGAGCTCATTAAGACAATTATAATATAATACATAACCAGTTTAGAAACTAACCATGTGTCTATGTTGTTCCCCATGCCTAATATATCAAAGAATCTAACCAAGAAAGCTAGTTTATTAATACAACTTAGTTGTTAACTAAATGTGGCTTATTCTATTAATGCATTCTAGTTGTCAACTAAATGTAGCCTCTTTATTAATGCATTCTAGTTGTTAACTAAATATAGCCTATTTCTTGATGTTTTCTCTAATTGTGGACCTTGAGGTGGAAATGAAAGAAAAATGGTTTTTTTAATAAAAGATTGTTTCTATTGTTATTTTTTTAGACAACCTCTATGTAATATATATTCTTAGCAGGATAGTAATAATCAGATTTATCATCATTAAAATTAATAATTTTTTTGTTAAATAATAATTTTTAATTAATTATTTAATTTTTTTTCTAATTTGGTTTTTATTTTTGGAAAGAGTTAATATTTAATGTAATTAAATATTATTAATGAGTGTGATAAGCCATAGTTTAAATCTTATAAAATATTATGGATTTTGAATAATTCAATGGATTTTAAATAATTCAAATTATTTGTAGTTTTTCTATGTTTGGAATAAAATTGCCATTATAACCTTGAGACATTGATACTATTTGTTTTAAGGAGAATGGAAGGAGAATTTCACCTACACACAACTTATAGAACTCTATTGTTTAGTGTTTTTTCCCTTTTGGTTGAAGTAGTTATATTAAATGGAAGGAGAGAAACATGAGAATGTTGAGATTATTTTCATTATTTTATTAATGGATTTTTTTTTTAATTTTATAGTATATTAAAGTAGTAACTAAAATTAAATGATGGTAAAGACACAAAATTAAATTAGTTATCACCATTCAACATCAATAGCCTAGTATGATTGTTCATAAAGTTCCTCTCTATCTATGCATAATATTCCATTCACATGCATGGATGGAGTTGTTCATGAAAACCTTGAATTCTATGAGACATTTATCAATTGCAATATTTTCTTTTATTATCTTTTACTTTAATAAAGTATATAGCACAAATTAATAATAAAAATAATATATTTAACAATAACATATATTTTAATTTAACTATATTAACTAAATTAATTTAACTATTTTAATTTAAATATATTTTTAATTCTAACATCACACAACCTTCTTTTCACATGAGAGTGTTTTTAGAAGGCAATTGTACCTTTAAATGAACAAATATTATATTAAAGTTTATAAAAAACCATCCACAAATAGAGTTCTTATTTTCTCTATGTAGCAAGAAATAATGCAATTATGAATTATCTTGTTATTTTAAATTGTAAATTATTTTAATTTTTATTTTTTGGTCAAGTAAGAGTGGAGCCTTCAATTAACCAAAAAAACAAGATTACATATGGTACACATCTTTACAAGTATAAAGACCAGCAAAAGACATACCTGTTGATGATGAACAAACAACAAGGTCAACAAAACCCAAAACATTACACACAAAAACTAAATTGGACACTTCAACCCATTCTCGGCTTATCGCACATCACAGTTTCCGCAAGCCACCAACACTTGAATCCTGCGAGATGCGAGAGTTAACCTCCACCATTCGATCAACCCTTTGATCTGACGGTCCATAGTCTATCGCAACATTGCAAACTTTGGCACATCGCAATATCGCAAACTGGGTTTATCGCTGACCAGACTCATTTACCGAATGCGATTTGCAATTAAATCTCCAACGTCAATCTAGTTCTTGATCCCATGGTTATCGCAACATCGCATCGGGAACTTACACACCACTTAACTGCTTCTCGGAGCCGATATTATGAACCTTGGTATATAAAACTTCGAGTCCGCTCTTAAACTTAACCTCCATCCACTTTAAAACCCAATATCCATTCGATGACAGAGGCACTTAAAACCTACGGTCTGCGGCCATTCAACTAGCACATTGGTTACATATAGATGAACCCCCATAGTTACATGTGATGTCAGTGTTTGAAAAATAAGATTGATGGTCAAAATTTAATACGGCACTTCAACCATGCTCAAGGACTTCCGCCCTCTCCTACTCCATCTAATCTTTTCCACCATTTATGTCTGTTGATCTTCCATGATCTAATGACTCCTCTGCATCGTTACCTCACCTCTTCGTCCTTCTCTTTATTTCAGGTTTATGTCATTGCTTTAGCTCGTGCTAGTCTTTTTCCTACTCAATATTCATGATCTAGAGATACACCATGTCTTTGGCTACCTGTTGTTGACAATCATCACGCAATTTACCAGAAGGTATAGACTTCCAGTTGTACCAAATATAGCTTTCCCTACATAGCACCCCTTCATTTTCTAGACGATCAACTAATATATTGGCTTTTCTTCGCACATGAATGAAGTTGACGGTTCTCAGGGTTCGTAAGTGGGAGTGAATACGATGAAAAACCTATGAGAGCCTCCAATGTTTTAACACTTTTCTAGGTGCCATTCCATTACACATTTTCTTGGCCGCATTAATGACCAATTCAGAGTAAGCTTCAATTATGGCGCTGTGTAAATTTGACTCCATAAGGATTTCCAGGCATTGCTCTAAGGCCATGAGTTCCACCACGTTATTAGTAGCTATTGGGTAGTGGAGGCCTTGCATAATGGTTTTGGGGCTCAAAGCCCCCAATTTTGGGTAATAGTATGGTAAAGGCTCCGCGAGGTGCACAGAGTGCGAATTGTAATGAATCAAGTCAAAGGGTTTTCCGCCCAAAAATAATGTAAGAAAATAGAAAGTGAGTCAGCCTACTCATGGTCCGTGGACCATGGGAATGTATAAATAGAGCAAGGCTCTAAGGTTAGAAGTCCGATTTTGTTTTTAGATCTTGAATGTTATGGTTTTGTGAAGACAATATTCTCTTTGTGTTTGTAAGTCCGAGTCCAGGGTGTTGGTAGATAGATAGAGGCTCTGCAGCTATGTGTGCAGAGGCTTGGTAGAGTCCATAGTTCTGTGCGCAGACCCATCGGGTTGCACTGAACAAGAGATAAATAAAGATAATAGGTTTTGAATCAGTTGTGTGTTTTACCGCGAATATATCTGTTTGCTTATGTTCTGAATTTATGTTTATTCATGAGTGTGCGCACTGGTTAGTATTTTTAAATGCTTGCTTAAACACTGTAGGAACAAGATCGGGTTTGTAATAAACTCATTAATAATAAAACACAATAGCATGGATCTACGCGGAAGCCTCACAATAGTGCAGAGTGGTTCAAGGTCGCAGATCGGATCACAAACCATCTAGTCTCTATCAAGACATTCCAAAGGTGTGGAAACCTAGTTCCAACACCCTCCCATACTACTTCGGGTGAGACTTCAGTCTGCGCTCCGTGGATTGTTGCCGAAAGGGCTAGTAGTGTGGATTTATTTAGCTAAAACACTTCCAAACCTAGGTCAGGCACCAACAAGCCAACAAATGGTTCCGTTCCCGAGACCGGGATTTGCATAAGGGATGTCTGATGTTGGAACACTAGAACCCTATGAAGAAAGAACTTGAAGATTGGTTGGATCAGAAGCTTCATGAGTTTGTGGTACAGGAAAACAGAAATCCATAGATATCTGAGGAGAGGTGGTTGGATCACTACATATACATAGAAATCCACGAGATCTTCTTCGCATCATTCTTGACAGAATTATATGAGTGGATTGCCAGGCTAGTTGACAGTCAGGGTAGGTGGAGACTGGAATAGCCCATCGTGTGGACTCCGGAGTTGCTGCACCAGCTAGAAGCATCTAAAGATAAAATTGCACAGGCAGTAGATCACTGGTTGGATCGAATAATAGGAGGGCTTATCACTTAATTCACGATAGACACAACTTTGAGTTACAACGAAGTAGAAAGACGCTTTCTCCAAACACCACGAGATAAGTACATCAAATCGTTGAATACTTGGATTAAAATGTTGTTATGTGAAAAACGGGTTATGCACATCTGTTGAGGTCTAGGGTAACGCGGAGCTGAAGAGGCTACCGAGGGACCGAAGGATTAGAGAACACTCCCCTAATTTCACTTTCACGAGAAAGCAAGGAGGAGCTCGAAGGGTTCTTTCCAAGAAGTGCAATCTGATTGATAAAGCAACACATTCCACTAATACCACCATCATCCACGCCATCACCCACTTCACCTACATCAAACCCATCTTTGCCTACCCCACCTCCGCCACCACCAAGGTTGAAATGGTGAGTGTGATCCAGTTGCCTATACTTAGAGGCATAGGAAATGAGGAACCGGATCAGTTCTGGTTTGTGGTAAAGGCTGTGTGGGAAGCCCAAGGCATAACGGATCATAATATCAAGAATGCTACTCTAGTAAGTGCGTTGCAGGATTGCGCATTGACATGGTATATAAAGTACTCTAGTGATCACCCAAATGTGGGAATAGTGGCGATCTAGGATGCATTGAACAAAGAATTTAGCTGGCCGAAATCAGAGATGCAGTTGATCATTGGGTTCAAAGAAATTGTGATGCTGCCAGGTGAAACCCCGTGGGATCTGGATCAGAGATTGAAGAGTACGATCCACGAGGCTAACATGACGTTGACAGATGTACAACACTGCACATGGTTTGTGGTATCTTTGACACCACATCTAAGGATGGCATTGTCACAGCAGAAGATCTCAACCCAAGCTAAAGAATTAGAGATAACGATGAGGTTGCATAAAACTCCAATACAGGATTCGGGGTTGGGAATTCAGAAAATCCACACGCAGCTACAAAACCTATGCTTAGAGATGCAAAGTTTGAAGCAAGATAGGGCGCCCTGACCGGAGGCACGTAAAGAAGTGTGGTGCATAAAATGTAAGGGCCAGGGCCATGATAAGGATCATTGTTCGATATCCACAAACCATTTGGCAGGGGGGACCAATGCCATTACGACCAGAGGCACAAGTGGGGCCAAACACGGTACCCACACTCTAGTGCGCAATCTGTCAGATGGGAGGAAAGTACACCACAGACAACTGTCATCTATTGGAGAAACTTATATAGCCCCCGAAGTAGCTATTTTGCAATTTTTGTATATCGATGGGCCATGACGAATGAAATTGCCAGCGTTATGAGTTGTTGATGAATTGGACATCTGCTTATAGGATGCAGATGGAGGCGCAGAGTCGAGATCGAGCTATAACAATAGCACATGGTGGATTCCAGGGACGACGAGGAATGGGACCTGAATGAGGGTGTGGACAATTAATCTACTACAATTGTGGAGGACCTGGGCACTACACGCATGATTGCATCAACCCGACCAGAGCATGTTGCCTGTACTATTACCAATTTGGTCATGAAGCAGTAAATTGCCCCACACTAATTGCACAGATGCATGAAAAAGGGGTGCTTTGGGCTAATCCCACTCAGAACATCCAAATGATGAAGGCTAATCTGCTTGAAGAGGACCCTAACGTGAACATGGGGCTCAGAGGTGGTGCAACTACAAGAGAAGATAAGGGGAAGCAACTTGAGGAGGATACATGGGTTCACAACGGCCCTACAAAGCAACCTGAGTTTTATTTGGAACATGCAAAGGAAACATTTATGGAAGCTAAGAAGAGCTTCGCATATGCTTCTACTTCAAATTACAAGGATCAAACTGAGTTAGAAATGGATCCATCTATTCTAACTACCTTTTTAGAGACATGCACGAAGCTACTATGGGACAATAAAGCAGTTAAGGGACTGCAAAAGTTGATAACTAGGTGCACAGGGTCAGGTGAACCGCACATGGTCCGAAACTAGGAAAGCATGCTTTGCGCACTGGGTGGGAAATGCGGTTGACTGCTGAGATTGGTGAGTATGAGATGGATCAGGTTGTTTTGGACTTGGGGTGCGATGCGAATGTGCTACCTAAACAAACCTAGGAGCACATGGGTAGGCCCGCACTACAATGGTATCCTATTCAATTACGAATGGCGAACCAACATAAGATCTTGCCCATGGGGAGGCTGCAAGGAGTTACAGTAGACATTGACGGTGCGAGCACACAAAAAGATTTTGAGGTAATAGAAATTGTGGATGATAGTAACTCGTATCCTACATTGTTAGGGATAAACTAGGCCACGGATATGTATGGAGTCATCAACCTAAAGAGGAAAAAAAGATATTTGAGAAAATATCCCTTCGCGTAGTGGTTCGACTGGACCCTGCCAAAGGGAGGCACTACACTAAGCCTGTGCGTGACGAGGACAATGAAAATGAACTGGACTGTATCTACCAGATCACAGCGCAGGATCAGGATCAGGTGAATCTGACAGTGGACAGGGGAATGAGGTAGCAACACTAAATTGTAATATGATGGTTAGATCACTACACTGCGTAATGATAGAAGCAAGGGAGCTACCATCAGATGTGGGTGCAACGAATATGGAGGAACCTGTAGACCACTACGAATCGGCAATTCTGGAACAAAAGCAACAGGGTGCGTAAAAGGGGGCATTGTGTGCAACAACTGAACAAGGGTGGAGTACTCACCAAAAGACTAGGATAAAGTTGCGCAAATATAGAAGGCAGGCGCGTGTACAGTTTGGAGGACAAAACAGGGTGAGCATCCATCAAGATTGTAGGATGCAGGTCTATGTTATGCAAACGACTAACCAACTAAGAATCAAAAATTAGAATTTACAACAGCGATGCATTCCACCAGTTGTTCATGACAAAGCCAACAGGAAAACAGGGGGGACCACAAACAACGTTCACCGGATAGGATGATCCAATGAGAATCTGCAGGTATGAGGGGTTTGATGGGTCTATAAGACCATCAACAAAAGTAAGGGGGTGAAGGTGATATTATCAATGGGAAGACAAGATGGAACCAAGAGGATAGAATGGGCATGACTGAGGAGGAAAAGCACGATGTTGGATGAAGAAATTAGCAAGACGAAAATTGGCGTAGCACAAGGGGGCCGCATGAATCTTCAAATAACAGAACCAGGCTTGGCCAGATCTACCTTAGTACTAGAACTAGTTGCGACCTTGCTATCATGGCTGCAACTATACAAACAATGGAGTATACCATATCCAACAGTGCATGAGGGGATAACGGATCGAAGACACTCAAAAGGTGCGACCACCTGAATAGCTATGGAAAGCACAGTCTCAGCACCCCAAGTAGTTGAAAGAAGGTGCGGGACTATAAACAAGTCTGCGGGAGGCCTGCGCAGAAAGAAGGGTCTATGTAGGGCCAGTTGGTCAGCAAGATTGCGGCCACACCAAAGGGTTTACGCTGCCACGTGGAAAGGTTGGGAAGTGACTGTTAACATCACTATTGTAGAAATTTTGAATAATATTACACATATTCAACAGAGATTATCCTGATCATGTACTATTGCGGAAAACATACACAATGCATAAGCTCCTCTATGATGATCATCAATATAGCAGCATCAATAACAATAAAACATCAAGAGCATTCACACATTAACACAGTATGTATCCCGGGGAAAGCATCTCGCTAAAAACCCCAACTATCTGTATATTAATGATTGAGTCATGTAACATTACACAGCATAATACTTCTCACAAGTATCTCCACCTCTGTTACACACAATACAGCTCAGATCTGAATCAATCACTGGCTCAAATCTCCTTCGCTGCTTGCCTGCCTCCGCTGCTCAATACCTGCTCAAGAACTGGTGATAATTCCAAGGCAGCCACGTCTTTCCTTGGCTAAATCACGTGAGAACAAGCTACAATGTGGGCAAACTCATTGGCATACTCAATCCCCTGATTTGTGCAAGATCTGGTGCACAACTATAGTCACAACTGATAGCAATCTGATTCTCTAACACCCGTCCCTGCTGAACTGAACATGCACTGACATGCAACTGAGTTAACTGATGTATTCATTAGTTGTATTATGAGTTAATAACTTGTGAATTAATTAATAACTAATTCACCCAACTCATCTCTAGTCTATTCGCCAGTTAGACTAAATACAACCAGTTTAACAATGCTAAACTGAACACAACTCCATCAACTGCACCTCCAGTCCACTAAACTCAACTCACTTGAGTTCTAACTGAAGTCCTGCATGCAAATATTAGTCATCCCATAGGTAACCACGTATTTCCTTCTGGGATCTGCATGTACCACATCCGTAGCTCATCCTGAAGTGTTCCAAGAGAATAAGACAAAGTTTATAGTCTAAATATTATTATGAGCTAATAATATTTGACTGTTCTATATTTAGACTGAGCAGTCACTCCGCTGTGGTGTCACTTCGCTGTGGTGTCACTCCGCTGTGGTCTAAAAATAGAAGTCCATCTATTTTTTCCAACTTGATCAATCATCCATAAACAACAACCTGCAATCCATGGACATGATCCATATGTCTAAAAATAGACTTGCGCCAAAAATAGCCTGCGGGCCCACTTAGTGAAGGCGACTCCTTTCCACTAAGCTCCATCATCCTGTTGCATTCTCAACAAGCATTTCTTGTTGCACACTTTTCAACACTCCCTCTCAACAAGAAAGGCTTCCTCTCAAACCTGATCCTGTAACTCTAGAATGTTCTGCATGCAATACATCTGGCCAGTCCACTTGCTCTATCATTAAAGTCTCTGACTGTTATTGCCTCTGTCGACTGAAAACTCTGCATCTCTGTGCTCTTCAGTATCTGACAGCTCTAGCCTTTGTCACCTTGATCTCTGACTGCATCCGTGCTGCTGCTGGTTCTATCTCCCGGCATTACATCCGCACTGCACCTCCCAACTGACCTCCCTGTCGGGCTAGAAGCGTACTCTGATGCTGAAGCTCTACATGCTACTGACAAGTGCTCCCTCTCTGACATCTGCGCTACTGCAACATCTTCATGCATCTCGCACCATTGCACACCTCTCTATGCCACCTAGCACTGTGCAAAACACTTGTGCCTCTCGCATTGTGCAGCCTGCATGCGCTATGCGCTGTCTGGGATTCCCCCGCACTGTTGCTCTCTCGCCGCTCACCGCATCTATCTCTACCAAATCAGTCAGTTCCTCTACATCCCATCGGGCTCCCGTTAGCAAGGTCTCATACATGAGGTTGGGTACTCAAGCGATCCTGCCCCTCTTGGGACTATCAATCTATATCGCCCCACTCCTACCTGGAGTATGGCTGCATGTGATCCCTCAGCCCAACCTGGCTCGATTTCCCCCTATTAGAGGTCTCTGCATGGGTAGTGTTCTCTATCGATCTATCCTCTCAGCTTCCCTTGTTTGTGGCTGCTCCACAACCTCTGAAGCTGCTGCACCAATCGTGGCTCCTCCACAATTGTCTGAGCTTCTTCTGGCTCTGCATGTGAGGAGGTAATATACCCTCCTCTCAACACAAGTCTCCATCAGTTGCCTTGCTGCTCAAGGCTTTGCATGCATCTTGAACCTTAAGAGCATACAGGTTCTTGACCCGTGAACCAATCTGCTTCACTTGTCTAGTGATGATGTGTCTAAGGAGAACCTTTCCATCTCTGAAGACTACATCATAGTCTCTGTCTTCCAGCATCGCGATTGGCACCAAGTTTCTCTTCAGTCCTGGTACATACTTGACATCGGTCAAGGTAAGGTGAGCTCCATGCTCCCTCTGAAAAATAACCGTGCCTTCACTTGAGGCACTATACTTCTCATCATTACCCATCCCTATGAGTATCTGGAGATCTTTCTCCTCCAAAGTACTGAACAAACTTTTGTCACCGGTCATGTGGAAAGAAGCTCCACTGTCAAGAAACAAACCACTTCCCATCATGAATGAAACCATGCATGCGAAGAGTGTGAAATCCAACTCAAATTGTGAAGCAAGTGCCTCACCTTCAGATCCTTCCTCGGATCCCTTCTTGGACTTCTTCTTTGGGCAATTAGTAGCATAATGGCCCAACTCATGACAACGAAAGCATCTCACCTTCGACTTGTCAACCTTCTTCCCATCATTAGAAGAACTGGATTCGGAAAGAGAAACCTTACCCTTCCCCTTCTTCGCCTTACTCGCTAAGGCATAGTTCTCCTCATCATGCATAGATGAAGAACTGTCTCTGGTGCTCCGCCTGATCTCCTCCTGCACAAGATCTGACCATATTCTTTCCCATCCTGGCAACTTCTCCCGACCATTGACAGAGTCCTGATAGGAATGCCAACTCTTCGGAAGACCAAGGAGAGCCAAGCTCACCAAGTCCTCATCATCGACAGTCACCCCAACACTTCCCAGCTCATCCCGGCATTGGGTGAACTTCGTGAGATACTTGGGCATACTGTCTCCATTCTCACACTTAATGTTTCTAAGTTTTATCCTTGAGCGTCATTCCACCAGCTCAAAACTCAATCGCTTTTGATCTAAAATTCGTGAGAACAAACTATTTCTCATACAGAGATTGACTGTATGGGCATTCAATGGATATCTCACCTTCCAAAATAAGGATGAATCCAGAGGCTACCCGGCCCGATTACAGACTCTACTTGAAGAAATAAAATGTAAACACTTTCTGAATAATATATCCGATTATCAAGTTCGCACTGATATCATGTAGAAATCTCTTATACAAATCAGCTAGCTCTGATACCATGTAGAAATTTTGAATAATATGGCACTTATTCACAGAGATTATCCTAATTATACACTATTTACAGAATCATGCATAATACATAACCTCCTCTACGTTGATCATCAATTTAGCAGTATTAAGAAACATTCACATGCGCACATTGAAGCATCAATCACACATATCAACACAGTATGTACCCGAGGAAAGCATAAAGATGAAAACCCCCAACTATATTTATATTATATTGACTGAGAACATGTAACAATGCATAGTACAATACTCCTCGCAAGTACTCAGTACTATCTCCACCTGTTAGACACAAACTAGCTCAGCTCTGAATCAATCACTGGCTCAAATCTCCTCCGCTACTTGCTTGCCTCCACTGCGCAATCCTGCATGAGAATACTGATCAATGAATGATCCAAATTCATATTTCCCTTGGATATATCATGTAATCCTCATTGGAATACTCAATCCCACTGATTGTGCAAATCACATGCACAACTATAGTCACAACTGATAGCAATCTCAACCTCTAACACTTGTCTTCACTGAATTGAACATGCACTGACATGCACTAAGTTAACTGATGTATTCTTCAGTTGCTTTATGAATTAATAATTAGTGAATTAATTAATAACTAATTCATAGCACTCATCACTTAGTCTAATTGCAGTTAGACTAAATACAACTAGTTCAACTGAGTCAAACTGAACACAACTCCATCAACTCCACTGTCAACTCCACCAAACTCAATCTCTTGAGTTCTAACTGAAGTCCCGCATGTAACAACTCAACTAAACATTAGGAAAATTGTATTTCCTTCTTCAACTACATGTTCCACATCTGTAGCTCGAACTGAAGTGCTCCAAGAGGATAAGATAAATTTTATAGTCCAAATAATATTTTTGAGCTAACAATATTTCACTGTTCTAAATTTAGACTGAGCAGTACCTCCGCTGTTGTCTAAAAATAGAAGTCCATCTATTTTTACCAACATGACCAATCATCCATAAACAACATCCTGCAACTCATAGACCATGATCCATATGTCTAAAAATAGACATAGTCTAAAAATAGACTTCACCAAAAATATCCTGCGGACCCACTTAGTGAAGGCGACTCCTTTCCACTAAGCTCCATCAACTTGTTGCATTTTCAACAGAGGTGGCCACATCTACTTGTTTTAATTGGATCAAAGTATCCAATTCCTTTTCTATCTCTTTTAGTTGGTCATTCAATTTCAAGACTAAGTCCATGAGTTCTTCATGCCCCTGCTAGGCTTCTAGGACTTCTAGTGTTTGTGGATGCTGTAGCTGAGGTATTTTTAGCTATTTCTTCAATGCAGCTATTTCCTCATTCTTATTTTTGATAAGTTGATCGGTGGCTTTTACATCCTTGGGATTGTATCCCAATTCAATTACTAAGTCCTCTAAGGACTTTTTCCTTGTATCCTTGGTCTGTGAGGAGGCCTCTTCTAACTGGAATTGTGCAGATATGTTGTTTAAGTAATTTTGTGGCTGATGAGCAGCTATGGCCTTTCCAGTTAAGGTAGAGTATATCATCTCTCCTATTTGCTTGTGTAGCTCAATTTGGTGTATGGGATGGATATGCCTTGCCAACACTTCAAAATCTACTTTCTTAAAATCTAAGGTTGTTTTTGTTTGTTGAGTTGTAGGCTTGATAAAAGTCATTTGTATTTTCCCCTCTTTGATATCAAATACCAGCATTAGCCTAGTTTGATTGGTAGGGGTCATCTTCAGGTACTAGGCATGAGTTTGGACCTGAATCTTCTCATTCCTTGCTTTTATTTCCCTGTACCTTTCCTTGATGTCTTGGTCTTTGTCAGCAAGCATTCTAAAGGAAGACACTTCAAGTTTGAGCTGCCTTTCCAACACCTGAGTTTGTGATGTGGAGGGTGTGCCCTTTGATGGGGTGATGGGCCTGCTCCTGTTTCCTTATGTGCTGGAGACTTCTGTTGTTTCATCTGTGTATTCCTGTTCAAAGACAAGATTCACTCTCTGTCTCTTTGCTTGGCTTGTATCTGCATAAGTCTGTGAAGTGGCCCTTATTGATGTGGTGTCCTCCTCCCTACTTCCTTTTAGGCTCTTCTCCTCATTTAGAGGATTCTGCACAACTGAGGGGGTACTCATGGTTCTCTATGGTCTACTTGACTGCTCTGGCCTATCTGACTGTTCTGGTCTGCTTGACTATTCTGATCTGCTTGATTGTTCTGGCCTGCTTGATTGTTTTGGAACCTACAGGAAAGAACCCTCATCAAGTTGTTTTTCCAGATCGATTAGAGCATTCTCTATGTCTATTCTAGTGTTGTCTTGATCAACTAGGGTTCCTTCCACCTATTCTGATTGGTTTGCATAGGCTTCAATCTTAGGTATGGGATGGTGAATAAGAGGTCCTAGCTTGACCTTTTGCCTCTTCCTGGTGATGAATTCCAAAGGGTCATATCTCCAAACAAAACTTCTTTGGAATTTTATGCTCTGCAATATCAAATCTACTTCATGGTTTGCCTCCCTAGAGTGTCATATGAAGGGGCCTAGTTGGTCTTTTATTTTGAAGTTGGCCTTCTTCTTGGCATTTACAAAGTTTATCTCATCTTCATTGATAATTTTTGTGTAGTATTCTAATGCAAACAACCTCATTGGGAGGTATTTTGGTACTTTGTATGGTGCAAGCATGCAACCATATATCCTAATTTCAATATGGTTCTGGTAAAGGTACCAGTCACCCACTTTGGTCTACTTTGACAATTGAAGGACTCTCTTTATTTCTGGTCTAATTCTTGGAGGAGGGTTTCCAGTCAACATTGTCATAACTAGATGTAAAAATAAGTTAATGAAGTCTGAATAAGAGTATGGAGACTGATACTCATGGATTAATGGGGTCCAAAAAATGACTGACCTGGGTTATCCCTTCGTGTCCAATTTTTGGAAGGTGAATGGGAATTTCTCTGATTGATAATATAAGAACATATGGTATAAAACTAAGGAGTATTTGAAGACCCTTTCATTCCCCATTCTTGTGAACTTCTCATAAATATTATCAACTATGAATGTGGCAAAGTCATAAATGGTTGTAGGAGGATGTCCTAGGGTATAGATGGACATGAAAGCCAAGATAATTTCATCAATATACTCACTTGTGGAGTAACCCAAAACACAAGATGGCTACAATATTTCTACCACAAGAGGAAAATATAGTTGCTACATATGGAAGGGGGTCTTTAGGGGTGTGCTTCTCTTCTCTGATGAAGGTTTGGAGAAATTGGGCCAATTTTGCAGAGCTGAGTTTGGGATATAAGTCCAATAGACCTCTAATTGAGAGGGGAGTTAAGTTTGGCCCTGGTTAGATCTGCATCATTTCATTTATAGACTCAGCAGTGATGGTGAAAAGGACCTTCTAGCAATGAGACATGATGATTCTGTGACTTGGGACGTAACAAGCATAGCACATATGCATAATTTTAGGAAAAATGTGGAATTAGGGGAACTGGTACTTGGGAAAATTTGACTCCCAAAGGCCAATTTCATTAGCTTGGTTTAGGAACTTGTCCCTACTTTGGCAATGTACTTTGAGTAGGAGCTTTATGATAGTGGTATCTTTTATCTGGAAATATTTATCAGCTAGGGGAAGGTGGTCCAGGTCTAAATGGGGTGTAGATGGGTCTCACATCCATAGCAATTGAGATAACCATACTCAGTTATTGTGGATTTGAGTATGGGGGGTAATTTCAAGTTTTTTAGGACAACGGTGTTCTACAAGGAGTATACTTAAGCTCTTGAGTATTTTTAATTAATTTTTAACTTAACTAAAACACTCAGCAACTAGTTACTTTGAAATTGATAGCATGTTTGGTGAATTCTAGTTTAAATACCTGGAACTGGGGTGAATTGGCTCTGAGCAAGGTGGCTAGCAACTATAAGTGGTCGAATGGGCTTTGTATAGGCTGCAAGGCTGACTGGGTTGTCTGTGGCACATTTGGTGTGAAATTGTATGTGGGTTGACAGCTTTGATGTTTGCAGGTGTTGGCATGCATACAGAGGCTTGCAGATGAAAATTCGATGAAAACAAACAATTTTGGGGCTTTTGAATTTTATACACAAAAAGTTATTTTTTGGTGGGTATGGGGTGAATAGTGGTTAATTTGTCGCGTAGTAGGACGACGGTAAGTGGTTCATTTCGCACCACTTTTTGGTGTTCGGTGGTATTTGGGAAGGGTCGCCCGATTCAACTCATCGAATGACACATAGCATTGGGGGCAAGGGGAAAAACCACTTTATTGCGTGGGTAAAGGACGAATGTCTGGTTGGCCTGATATGGATGAGAGTCATTGGATGAGGAGGGGGATGGTCGCACGATGATTAGGTGGAGAAGCTACGCAGAGGCTAGTGGAGGGGCTGGCAGGCACTTAATTACGGCGGTATCAGGGTTAATAATGGCTTGATGTGAGATTAGGCTATCGGGGTAATTAATGAGGGATTAAAGGGGGCTTTATTAACTGGATCGTAGATTGACCAGTTAAAGGTTTTGGTTCGGTTTTAGGTGAAAATCATAATTTATAATTAAACTAGGGTGTAGGGTTAATTTATACATAGGAGTCAAATATATACAGGAAATTGGGTTTTTATCCGGATTTAATATAACAAAGTTAATAATTAATATGAAAAATGGGCGGAAAAGGAAAAAGCACTAAGCAAAATGCTTTTTTATGAATTACATGTTTTTCACATATTTACATTAATACTTAGGGTAAAGCATTTCGTTGGGTTTTTGGTATGAAAAGTGTTTTATATGGGGGAAAATTGCTTTTCCTAAGCAAAAAGTGTTTTAACCTTAGGAAAAGGAGTATTATTAGGAAAATGAATGAACTGAAGGGGGGATGACCTTTTATGAGGGGAATCTAGAACTTGATATCCATAAGTCATTGAGCCGAGGGTTCAGTCCCTCCAAAAGTCAGGGAAATGCTCTGAGCCTCTTTGACTTAAAGGTTTTAAGTACTTTGAACTTTATTATGGGAAGTTAGTTAAGTAAAGAGGCGAAATGAATGAGGGATGTTAATTAATTGACTTTGAAATCCATTTGCATGCTTGATTTTCCATTCATATTTGGAACATATGATGAAAGATGATAAATATGTTTTTTGTCTAATCAATCATCATACTTCTGCATCCTTTCTTCCACTTACCCATCTACTTATCCTACCATTTTTTCTTCACTTTATCAGGGTGCATTTAAGCTAGCAAACCCTTATGAATATTTTCTTTTCTTTACATAGAAAACTATCTAAATAAAACCTTACATATCCAAGTGCTTAGATTAAATAGTTGAGCTCCTTTTATTTACTCTACCTATCTAATTATCTGCCAAGATTACACAGTTTGGTCAAATTTTATTCTCTATCTATAAACATGAAATTGAAAACATGAAATAGCCAAGTTTAAACATTTTGACTATCATGGATTGTGGCAAGGATTACAAGCTACACACAATAATTTATTATGCATAAAATTAAATAGGAGTGGCATTTTGACTTGTTCACTTTCATGGTCTTTTTGTTTTATGGGGTTAATATATTTCATTTTTTTTTTACCTTTTTTATTCTTTTTGTCCTTTGATTATTCTTTTAGGACATACCCTCTTTACATTTTTCAATTTTTTGAATATGGAAAACGTTTGCAGAAAGCAAAGAAATGTACAATATTACAAGGCTTAATCTCGGTCAATCAAAATTATGACTCCTATTGGTATAGGAACCTAACATCTTCCAAATACTTTGTGTTCTTCCTCCCATGCAATTTGCAGCACATCATCATAAGATACATGTAAATTTTTCTCAAGGATTTGATCTTGTAAACCACACTTGGATTTTGGAAAAAATTTGCAATTTCTTGCCACCAAGACCTGCTAATCTTTCTATTATGTATGTTAGCCCAGGTTCCATAGAGGTGTATTTAGATACTTCTTGGATTTATCATCTTTTAATAGAAATGTAAATTCTTTAGATGATAGGTGGAAAACTCCTTTTTGATCTCACTGTTGAGGACCAAATACTTTCTATCCATATGTAGTAATTTCCATTCAATAGCTTTTGCATAGGGTAGTAATGTAAATTTGCATGCTACTCTATGTATTATGGACCTCTTAATATTTATGTATACTTCCTTGTCTTATAAGCTTTATAGGACTTCCTTTTGTATGAAATCATCTTTTATATCCTTGTATGATATATGAGGCATTATGTGTCTGATAATATGGGGATAGTTGGCTTGGAACATTCCACTTCCTCATCAATACTATGTTTTGAAGTTTCTTTCTATGCAGGCAGTCGAGTGGTGGGAGGCATTCTTTCTACAGAATAGGAGTGACTAACATGTTTTGTATTTGTAGCACCTATAAGTGGAAGATCACACATGGTGAACAAATATTAGTTCTTGGAAATCTCCTAGTTATTATATGAAAACAATGCAAAAGATGGTGACCAAGAAGAGAATTGGGAAAGCTAGGAGCACAAGCTTGTAAATATCAGACAAGGTGGCTTCCCCAGCCACTAGAAGTGTGCATTGTGTTAAGGCAAGGAAGAGAGGGCACAATTCAAGATCATAGTCAACAAAGAAAATAAGACTGGAGCTTGGAACTACGCCATGTGCACTTGTGAGAGAGAGAGAATTATTTTGGGCACAAGTCACAAATGTAGTGAACAAGAGTGAGGCACATTGCTAACTAGAAATGTGCAGTGCACTAGTGAGGCTCAACAAGGGTGCAGATCATAGTTGTAGAGTGTAAAAATGCCTAACTATGGCTTAAAAGTTGACCAGGTGCTACAGATGAAGTTTTCTTATCAGCTAGGCACAATTCAGATTTGTAGTGAGTGATTGTTGCATGGAAGTGCACTATGCTCAAAGAGAGAGAGAAAAATGCTAAGTGATGATCAGTAGCAGGTCAGTATCAGAGTAAAAGAAAGAGAAACAAGTTGCGAGTGTTTATATATCCTTTCATAATCATGACTAGAACATGAAGGGTCATGGAATGCAAAGAGTTAATATGAATGTTGCTTCTGACAATAATATGACACTTGTATGAAAGAATGGATAAAACTACACTTCCATGCAAAAAAAAATCAAAATGACACTAAGGAAAAGAAAAGTGCCACTAAAAATGACAAAACTAAACAAAAGTGACACTTTTCAAAACTTACCAAGGATCGACGCACTTGTGACCAAGAGTGAGAAAACTCCTACTGATGATAGAATGAAGTCAACTCAAAGTGAATGGTGATTCAAAGAATGAATAATGAGCTAGGATCCCTATCAAGGAAAACTACATATAAGGAAAAATTAGGGTTTCAATTCTTGCTTGCCACTTGTCTCTTGATCACTAACTTAGGTGATTAAGTGTGAGAGGATACCTATATTTTACAAGTGAACTATACATGCACTTAAGGAAGTGCACATGTGTGAGAGATAGGAAGTGTGCACATGTTGATGAAAAGGAGATCACAATTTCTAAGGACAAGGATTGCACACATGCTATTGACAAGGAATGCACACTCATTGTGGATAAGAAGTGTGCTCAACTCATGAGGGAACAGCTTCTTCAGACAATTCATGTGTACTCACTAAATTTGGAAAGTGCACTTTCATTAAGGAGAAAGGTTGTGCTTTCTTGGTTTTTTGTTGTGTGCATGTTAAGTTAAGGGAGTTCAACTAAGTCAAAGAAAATCCAGTTGTTTTCCTATCTCTAGGAAGACAAAATGACAACTTCCAAAAGATGAGAAAGAGACACTTAGGTAACTTTGACCTAGGAAGAAAAGTAACACTTAGAGATGTTTAAAGGGTAGTTGACACTAGGAGAACATGAAAAAGTGAAAATATGACACAAGATAGCGTAGAGTGACAACTCATGACAACATAAGTAGGCTCCAAAATTGACTGAGGAATTACCTTTTTGAGGGTCCTTGTCTCAACAATAACACTTAGCGACACACTAGAAGAACTCCAAATTCTTTGTTTAGTTCTCTATCTATGCATGAAGTCTTATCCTTTAAAGAAGTATTAATTCACCATATGGATTACCTCAATTACAGACGTAGTCTTGTTATATAAATTTTTGGGCACTTCAACCCCAATCATAAATGTCCATAAACTGAGGGCTCCTAAGTCCCTAAAAGTGTTGCTTCACTACCTAAAGGAACAAGGTCAACTAATTACATCATCTCCTAGAAGTTCTCC
>APFE030646569.1:93336-107247 GCA_000404065.3 Pinus taeda
ATTTTCATAAAGGAAAATGAAAGTAGACTTTACTTGTTTGTTTCTAAGATAGCTACCAGTCTTAGTGGGAATAGAAGCATCCGAGTGGACACTATTCCTAATAACAAGTCTCCTTTATTCCCTTACTCAATTAAACACATTTACAAAGGTTGTTAGGTCATAATTGCTTCGATATGGGGGAAGGATAATATGTAGTCATGAGTTTAAGATCATCATAGTCTTAGCTTTCATCTCTAGTGTTTCTATGCTAGTAACATGCTTGTTTAGTGCCTCGACAAAGGCACTACAGGAACACAATACTTGCTTCACTACCATCAATCCTATTCAATACTTCGACGAAGTTGCTTGCTCCACCTTTCTGCGCAAGAATCTATTCTCTTTTTCCACCCTTTAATTTATTTTATTTTATAACTTTATGCTCATTAGCATTTTATTGACTTTATATCACCAAGGTGGAAGAGGGATCCCAACTTATTGAGATCAGGAGGGGTTATTTCTTCTAAGAGAATTATATATACCTTTGAAAACGGTTTTCTTGTAATATTTTCCCTTTCCTTTCTCTACTTGAATTGATAGGCAAGAAAAAAACCATTCAATTACCAAACTGAGCCTAAGAATGAAGGTCCTAAAATAAATGAGGGAATAATGGTTCTTCTTATGGGTTTCTAACTGAGAGGATCTTATTTTCTAGCTAGACATCATCAACTTTAAAAAAATCTATAGACCCAAAAAACAAGAAATTTTTTTAGGTGGCTAACAATTACACGTTACTACAATTTGACTTTTCAAAATTTAGCCACATTATCTCAGAGATGAACAAAGAAATTTTCATGTATAGTCTTATTGAAAATCAAAACACAAATGACTCAAAATAAGAGAAAAGGGAAACAACATGAATAATGAAAAAAAATGCGATGAAAACTAACTAAATGTAGTTAGATCTAACCTATACTAAGAGGCTAGAAGGTTGGGGCTAAGTAAAATGAAATTTCCAATGCATCCAAAAACGTTTCTTCCAACCTTTGGGATAAAATATTACAATGAGTAAAACAGAAGTAACATGATGAGTAGTAAGAGGAATAAATGACCAAAACATTTGCACATGAATAAGAAGGTATGTAGTACAAGCATAGTGGTGTGAGGTATGTGTTTGTTCTACCTGATAGTGGTAAAATGGATGATAAAAAGAGACACCTCAAGAACACCTATGTGACTCACATCTACACAAAGTTTGATTATACTCATGAAGGTACTTATTATGATCCATTGAACTCACCAATTATGACCCTTTTAACCAATTTGCAATGGGATCATAAAAAAAAGCAACTTGAAAAATTTGCAAGGGTACATTCTCTATGAACACATCTACATCATGTGAGAGAATGAGAAATGATACCATAGATAAAAAAATTATCATGCCTAGTGGGCGAGTCAAACCTAATGATAATAAGAATAAATGGGTGTTAAATCAAAGGATTAGATATTCATTTAGCATGCTCTTCATTTCCGAGTATGAGATCAAAAATTCACATGAAGAAGGATTCATCCATGGAGGTGTATTTATCTGAACAAAAACTCCACCTTGAGGATGAGATAAATCCATATGAAGATACTGAAAATCCTTTAAGATAGAGTCATAATTCTAGAAGAGGATGCTAATATTAGAGTTTTTCAAGAAAAACTTAATCTAACCAAATTAAAAACTCTCATTGGGGTAGTGAGGACCCAACATAACCATCAGTGTAGATTGAAGTTACTCGACTTTCTATCAAGATTTTGAAATTTCAGGTGATGAACGCGTAGGCTTAGAAAGTACAATCAATTCATTACCTGAATGAGAAAACCTTCCATTATTCGTGTTAACAAGACCTTCATGAATTGAATAAGATTTGTTTGAATTAAAAGATTCATTGAATCCTTGACCATTATCAGACATAATTTGAAGTTTATGATAGAAAATTTCAATTATTAGCATATCATCATGTTGAAAGTCTTCAGCTGACAAACTGGTCGATTTACTCAACATATCTTAAGACAAGGCATAGTGGGTTGGGATAGATATTCTTGTAAGAAAATTTTCAATAATTATATCAAACTCTAATTGAACGTTATGCAATTTAATTCTTACTGTGAAAACAAAAAGTCATCCATCATACTTGGACAATCATCATCATACAATTCCATAGAAATAGGATGATGAGATTAATCTCCATCCAAGGATTCAATATGATTAAAGGATTTGAGATCAACAAGTTAGTTACCAATGTTATGCGATGAATGATTAATGCTACAAGAGGAATCATCATCTTGAGAAAGAGAATAAAGGGAAAGTAACTCCTCATTAATGGGCTCTTCAACCTTAGAAACACAACCTTCTTCCTTCTGATCTCCAATTGAAGAAAAGGGATGATCACATGACTGAAGAAACATACGGAAACCATAGTTTAATTAAAAATAAATTCAAAATTATCATTAGAAACAATGTTATTACTTGAAAGAATTGGGGAGTTAGTTGTCATACCATATTCATGGAAAGGGGATGAGGAGAGAAGAAGTGGATTGGTGATTTAGCCTCTATATTTTTTGAATTTATTGGGTTCATTAGGTGGAACCCAACATGTTATAGGGAAAAGAGGAGGACAAGGAACAAAAGGAGTAGTAGATTCCTCCTCAAAAGATTGAGGTTCCCCTTGGGAAAGACCATTTGGAAGATCTAATTGAAAATATTTCCTTGAACTCCTAACCAAAAATAAAAATTTATGATTCAAAAGTTCCCAATCCACATATTCATATAAAATCTCATAAAAAATGTGATGAAATATATTGGTGAACTCTTCTAGAGATTCATTTGATTTCATCCTTAGCTAATTAATTTTATTACCAACATCCTGATATTCATAACTATAAAAAACTTGACAAAACTCCTTAACTAGTTGCTAAAACGAATAAATAGAAACAACAGTTAAAGAATAACACCACTACTTGGCACAAACTTCAAATGTAAGGGTAAACAACATAGCAAGGATATCCTCAATTTTTTTTTTCTTGAATAGAAGAATTGAACGATTTCAATCACATAATCAAGGACAGTTGTTTGACCCTTTCCATTAAAATTTAAATGTGACAAGTTATGTAAAAATTCCATATGGATTGAAAATCCAAATCATTAGAAAAATATCTCGAGATTACAATTTGGGATGAAGCCATTTAAAATTAGAGACTCACCAAAATTTAAGCACTCAACTTATCGTCTGACCTTCCCTCTAGTGTGAGAATGTTAATTATGTTGAATACCGCCAACATATGAAGGGTCTCCATGATGTGAAGTCCTAATTAGACCTCACACTGTTTGGAGCAGATGCCCCATATGTATATTAGGTCCAACCACCATTTGCAAGTGATCTTAGAGATATGCCTTTGATGCAAAACACACACAAGGCATCATGCACATAACTTTGGGGCAATAAGTATGTAAGCTTTGTGAGACACCGATTGTAAAGTTTAGAGGGAGCTTCCATGAAATGGAGATAACATATCAGCCTCTAATAAAAAATTATTAGTAATATCCTAAGAGATACATGCAAGAGGAAAATGAAAAGAATCATTGATTAACTGGCAAAATAGTTCACAAGAGAACAAAAACCATGAAAACACATAACAACACCCATTCAACAAGATTCACATTCAAAGTTAAATAAATAGTTCATTCTCTTCAATATGAAAAACATAGACATATATTGCAAACATCTAAGGAGTATTCTTAGAAAAATCATGATACATGCATGGAAGAGTGTTGGCTAATTTTGATGATAAATGAAAGATCCAAAAACATTGTTACATTGATGAAACTCAAACCCCAATAGTGGAACATGAAGCTACCACTTGCTTCTCCGAAGAATGATCTTCTCTCCATTATGCAAAAGTCCAAACCCTTTGTTTGAGTTATGAGGGCTTATTTATAACACATGAAAATTACCATTGATTTTCCTCGTGACTCTTTGACTTCTACAACCTATAGAATTCTATGTGACTATTCATATTCCACATGTGTCTCTTGGACATCTTTTACATTGAATTTATTATTTTCATAAAAGAAAAATTACATTAAAAATTAGTGGTTATATAGGAAAAAATTATGATAAGACAAAACTCCTCATGTAGGAGGCAAAGACAAATCAATGGCTTGAGGGTGGGGATTATTAGTAATATAAGAGTGCCAAGCTTTGAACTTTGTTGCAATAAATTTGACTCTCTTTCGTAGATCTTCATTTTACTACATCTTCACCTCCAATGCATCAGATAATATAGATTTGGAATTGGTTGTATACTACTCCACAACATAAATAACTTCATATGAACTTTGGTTGGCCCAATTTCATCCTATATAATAGTATTGTTAGTCACCTCCAAGCTCTCCTGATTTGTCGCTTACCTAATTTTTTAAATGAACTCTTTCAACTCTTGCATGGTGACATCCTTTCCCCTTATTTCACCAAATTTTCCCACATAACATAATTTATGTTTCCGTTCCAGGGAGACTAAGTTGTTGTGCAGTCAAACATAGGTAGCTATAGTGTTGGTCACTTGTTCATCAAGGTGGTTGTAATTCTGAATGTGTAATCTCAAATATGCTCTATCCACCTCAACTGCTAATATGTCCTTCTTAACCAACCACTCAGGAATATTAAGATACTTAATGCCCCAATATTGCATTAGATCCATAGTTGTGCTTGTAACCTTTAGAATCTTCAATATTTCTTGAGATATTTTCTGGATTTCATCTAGGGGCACCATGACCTCTTGTAAAAGGATCATCTCATTATAAAGTTGCTTCATAATGTCTTCCATCAACTTTAGTTCTTGAAGTATGGATGATTATAACTCTATCATATTGGTACTCGTAAATGAAAACCTTTGATTTTCTACAACAACATGATCAATCTTCTAATTTATGACAGTCAACTCCTTTTTGAGTTGCTCATTCTAGCTCAAAAGATACTCTGTATTATGCTATGCTCCTATCGCAAAGGCAAAATTTGTTATGATGACTGCTGGAGGATTCCTCTTGGTGTTATATGCTATAACCTTCTTTGTGGGTATGGAGACTGGGTGAACAAGGTCGTTGGGAAAATACCTTCACCTTTCCTGTACAATTCTCTTCTTCAGTTGGTCAAAGGTGAATTTGGATATATCCATAACCCTATCATCAAGCAGAGCTAAATTTCAATCTAGATGAATGGGAGATGGCCACCAGTGAGAGGAGGACTTGACAAAATACTTGGCTCATTTTCAATTGTTTCAATTTCTTCCTCCTATTCTAACTTTATTTCTATGCCATGGGCCAATAGTTCTTCATCCATTTCTTGTGCAATTTATTATTCATGTTTTTTATTCATCTCCTCTTCTTGTATCTTCTTTTTCCATTCTAGTTCCTCCTCTTTTTTCCTGTCCTCCTCTACTTTCTTTTTCTTTAATATTTCCTCTTGTTGTTTCTTTTTTAGTTCCTTTGTTTTTCTCTTATTCATCTCTTGTTTCTTCTTTAGCAAGTCATATTTTTTATTCTTACCTTGTTCCTCTTTTTTTTTGCGCTCCACCTCTTTTTTGTGCTCTTCTTCTTTTTGCTTCTCTTTTGCTCATCTTTTCCTCTCTTCCTCCCTTTGCTTCATTTGTTTCTCCTCCTCTATTGCACCTTAGAAAATAGGTTTTTCCTTGAAATTTTTGTTTGTCTTTGCTATTGGATCATGCTTTGGCCTCTTCCTCGATGATACAATGTCGGGCTGGGTAGTCACATCCTATTGAATCTCCTCTATATGTGTATCTAGTACCTGTGAAACATGGGAGGGCCCAATCTCATCTCCTGGCCAATCCTTCATTAATGCATTGTACCAGTTCTTGATCTTCTCATCTTTGGGAACTATCATAGGTACATACGGCCAGGTGTAACATATCTTGGTGTCACGTTGTCTGCAAGCATTTATGGGGTTATATATGAAATCCCATCACTCCAAAATGAAGGTGACTAAGGTCTTCAATCTCAGTTTTAACCTCCTTAAGGTTCTTAAGATCATGCAATCCAATCTATGAAGGAAAATAGGGCTAAAGAGATTCCTTCTTCCTTTGGAGCTGTGTAGATAAACCATTGTTCAACTGATAGGAAACCTCCTGCAAGACCACATTATTGGTGACATACCTCAACATAAGGTGAGGGGTAGTTTAGCACCCAAAAACTCCAATGTATGTGCCCTCTGGTGAGATAAACCAATCAACAATCTGATAAAGGGCCTCCTTCACTTGATTTGTCATGTAGGAAGGTCCCACCTCATAAATCATATGATATAAAAATTGCAAAGAAGTGCTCAGCTAGTTTCATATATACTCCTTGGAAATTGACTTCTGAAAATAGTTTTCAATGAAAATAGACATGCAACTTCTCTTGAAGGGTCCAATTCCATTTCATCCCTCTGAATGCATAGCAAGTGTAGATTCCATCCAGGAGATAAGAAAACATATAGAAGTTAGGTGAGTATTTAGCTTATAAAGTTGTCTTGGCTTGTTGTATATTGATCTATAGTTCATAAGAGAGGATTTTAGCCTAGTTGAAGATCTTGCCTCTAGAAACAACTAGGTTTAGTAAGTAAATCCATCTCTCTTTAAAATACTCTACATTCTTCCACCCACACAATCTATAGAATATCGCCATAAGGTACTGGTAGACTTTTCTCAAGGATTTGGTCTTATAAATGCACTTGGCTTTTGCAAAACCTTGTAGAATCTTTCCATCAAGACTTGATAATCTCCCTCGTATTCAATTCATTCTAGGTTGCATTGAACTGTATATTCATATACTGCTTGGGATTTACCATATAATAATAGGAATGTAAATAATTTGGATGATAGGTGGCAATCTCCTTTCTACTCTCACTGTTGAGGACTAAATTCTTGCTATCCATATGTAGTAAGATCCATTCAATAGCTTTTGCATAGGGTAGTACTGGAAATATGCATGCTACTCTATCTATTTTGGACCTTTTAATATTTATGTATACTTACCTATATTGTAAGCTTTCTGGGAATTCCTTTCGGATGAAAGCATATTTTATATCCTTCAATGAGACTTTGATAGATTTATTAATGAAGCATTCAGTGTCTAATAAGATGGGAAGAGTTGGCTTGGAACATTCCACTACTTCTCAATACTATTTTATGAAGTTTCTTTTGATGTAGCTAGTTGAGTGGCGAGAGGCATGGTTTATGTAGAATATGAGAGACTAGTGTGTTCTATGTCTATAGAACTTACAAGTGGAATATCGCTCATGGTGAAAAAATATTTGTTCCTATAAATCTCATAGTAATCATATGAAAACTATGCAAAAGACAATGACCAAGAAAAGAATTAGGCAAGCTGGAAGCACAAGCTTGTAAAGATGAGACAAAGTGGCCTCACTAGCCACTCAAAGTGTGCACTATGCCAAGGAACGAAAGAGAGGGTGCAAGCCGAGATCATAGTGGACAAGGAAAGAAAAATTGGAATTTAGAATTGTTCCATGCACACTTATGAGAGAGAGATGCTTATTTTGGGTGCAAGTCATCGCTGTAGTGAAAAAGGCTAAGGCAAACTATTGACTAGAAGTGAAAAGTGTGTTAGGGAGGCTTAAAAATGGCATAGGTCATATTTTTATTGGGCAATGATGCCTCACTATGGCTTTGAAGTGCGTTATCCACTACAAAGGAATCCTTATTCTCAAATCAGCACAACTCAGATTTGCAGTGAGTGACTATTTCTTGGAAATCCACTATGATCAAAGAGAGAGAGAGGGGGAAAAATGCTAAGTGATGATAAATAATAGGTCAGTATCACTCTAAAAGCAAGATAAACAAGCTACAAGTGTTTATATATCCTATTGTAATAATGACTAGAAGGTGAAAGGTCACAGAATGCGAAGAATTAATATAAATGCCACTTGCGGCAACAAGACGACAGTTGTAGGAGCAAGAATAGATAAAAATGAGATTTCATATACAAAAATAAGATCAAAATGCCGCTAAGGAAAACAAAAGTGCCAATAAATATGACAACATCAAACAGAAGAGACACTTTGCAAAACTTACCAAAAATCACCGCACTTGTGACCAAGAGTGAGAAAACTCCTTGTGATGAGAAAATGCGCTCAACTCAAAGTGAATGGTGATTATGAGAATGAATAATGAGCTAAGTTTCTTATAAAGGAAACCTACAAGCAAGGAAAAACTAGGGTTTCAATGCATGCTCACCACTTATCACTTGATCACTGAGTTAGGTAGTTAAGTGTGAGAGGAATCTTATCTTTTAGGAGTGTTCTCTACAGGTAGTCAAGAAAGTGTGCATGTGTGAGAGATTGGAAGTGTGCACTTACTGTTGACAAGGAGTGCGCACTTGATAAGGACAAGGAGTGTGCACTTGTTGTTGACAAGGAGTACACACTCACTATGGACAAGAAGTGTGCTTAACTCAAGAGGCACAATTTCTTCCAACAATGCATGTGTAGTCATTAACTTTGGAAAGTGCACTTTCACTAAGGAGAAAGGTTGTACTTTCTTGCTTTTGTGTGGTGTTCATGCTAAGTGAAGAGAGTTTGGATAAGTCAAAAAAAATCTAGTGCTTTTCCTATATTTAGGAAGACGACATGAAAACTTTGAAAAGATGAGAAAGTCACCCTTAAGTAACTTTGATGTAGGAAGAGAATCAACACTTAGAGATGTTGAAAGGATAGTCGACACTAGTAGAACATGAAAAAATGACAAGATTGTTGAAAATAGAAACAAGAAATGCTAAAAATAGAAATGCTATAAATAACATTGCTATAGATAGCATTTCAAGTACCAGTGTTGAAAGTAGCAACAAGGAATGCAAAAAATAAAAATGCTAAAAATAGCATTGCTATAAATAGCATTTCGAGATATATTCCAATTTTGATTTGTCCTTGAATCAAAATTGAGAATTAAAATTCGAATTTAGTCTCACTAGATGTTTGAAAAATAATTAATTAATTCATCTTGAGTTAATTAGTTGGTGAAAATCAAACATGAAGTCTTTGTGAAGACATGCAACAGTTATCCCTTTGATTGAGGAAGTTATCCCTTAATTAATAAGGATGAGTTGTATTTGAGTTGTAATCAGTTAGCTCAATTAACTGAGTTAAGTCTAGTTAAATTAGTTCCAAACAGTTTGTGGAACTAATTGTGAGTTCAGTCAGTTAATGCATGCATGCATGAAACTAGTGTTCTCTAGATAACTGAATATTCTCTCATAAATAACTCATGCATGTCAGTTCAAACAAAGACCCAGTTGAGATTAAAGACAGGGACATTGTACTATCAGTTGGAGGAATTTTTCTATAAAGGAAACTCATCCATGGAGAAGGAATTAATTCCTTCAGGATTGCGTAGTTATTTCAAAGGTCAGTGTTGTTTGTGAGGTGAGAATCGCACAGGTTGCAGCTTGAGGACCCAGGAGAAACTGCGCAAGAAAATAGGAGGCTTGGAGGACTGAAGGAAGGCATATGTGTTGTCTATTCTATCTATAGCAGCAGTGAGGGATTGTACTAAGAGCTGGATAGCTTGAGAGCTAAAGATTTATGTAATATTGAGATATTTCCACTTGTATGATAATACAGATAGCGGGGTTTTTAGCTGAGGCTTTCCCCAGAGTATTCTTCTATGTTTCATGTGTGATTGATTCTTCTTCTCTGTTATATGTGTTATATTTGATCTTGCTCAAAATCGATTAAGCTTTTGCAATTTCGATTGTAGAAGTAGATTAAGTACTTTGCTTTAGTACATTGCATAATCAATTTAATCTACAGTAAGAATTTCTACATGGTATTAGAGCCAGGTTGATCAAAGCAGAGAATAGTATACAAAGAAGGGAGAAGTTTGAAGTTCTTGATTGTAGGTACATAATCGATTTCTTGTCACATCTCAAAGTTCACTAATGGTGTTCAATGGCTTGAGACTCGAGTATGCCCTGGATAGCAGCGCGAATTACATAACCAGGAAGGATCGCATGGAAGTGGTATTAGAGGAAAAAAATTTGAAGGAATTCATTGATCAATAAGTCCCCAAGCCAACAACAACTAATGCCGAATAATTGGCGGAATGGAAGAAATGTGTGGCAAGAGCGAGGAGGATTCTTCTGGAGGGAGTTCAAGACCATATTGTCTCGAGTCTCCATGGGAAGGAGACACCATTTTCAATGTGGAAGACATTGAAGGATCTATATCAGAACAACAGCGACTAGAGGAAGCTGGCGCTGAAATACAAGCTTTGAAAAATCAGTGTGAAAGGGGCGACATGATCTCTACATATCTGAACAAGCTCACCACCTACAGAGATGAGCTTGGAAGTGTAGAAATCACAATAGCCGATGATCACACGGTGAGTCTTGCTCTCCTCGATCTTCCTAAGAGCTGGTATAGCTACGAGGACTCGGTGAATGGGAGAGAGAAACTGCCAGATTGGGAACAACTGTGGTCGGATCTGATGCAAGAAGAGATTAGGAGGAGCATCAAAGATGGTTCTTCATCCAAGGAGGATGAAGAAAATTTAGCCTTAGCTAGTAAGGCAAGAAAATGGAAGGAGAACGATTCTCATTCCAAATCGAGTTCTTCCCATGGTGGGAAGAAGATTGATAAATCTAAAGTGAGATGCTTTAATTGTCATGAGGTGGGCCATTACGCAACTAATTCTCCATTAAATAAATCCAAGGGATCCTTGGAAGGATTTGAAGGTGAGGCATTAGCCTCTCCATTTGAATCAGATTTTACCCTCATCACATGCATGGTTTCATCAATGATGGGTTATGGTTGGTTTCTTGATAGTGGAGCCTCATTCGACATGACTAGCGATAAGAGTTTGTTCAGTACCTTGGAGGATAAAGACCTCCATATGCGCATAGAGTGTTGGGTGTGGAGCCTGATTATATTCTATATTCAAAGGTCTCAGCCGGATGTATACCCTAGGAATACTATACACCCCTCCATGCGGGGCGGTGCGGGGGGGACTTGTCCCCCCCTTCTAGGGGACTGGGGGCCAATGGTCCCCTGATGGGGGTTCGGTGGCAGCGGCCCTGAAGCTATAAACAGATGTAAAATTACCTTGTAAAAGTATATTAATTTCTAGTCAATCTGGGTCATTCATTAGGTGGATGATTTGATGGTAGAAGTTATGTTTAATTTAAGGTTTTTTTCCCTAGAAGGAAACCCCTCGCTATATATGAGGGAATTGTATTGTGTCTATGTATCTCTGCATTTTGAGTGAGGAAGAGAGAGGAGATTGAGAGTGAAGAGGGTGTTACAGTGGATCTTCTATAGGTTGTATCTCTTCAGTTTGCTAGATAATATAAAGGAAGGACTGATTGTTTCTCCATGGATGTAGCCCAAACTGGGTGAACCACATATATCTGTGTCTCTCTTGTTTTATGTGTTTTCTGTGTTTATATTTCTGCAATATTTTATGTGTTCCATTGCTCTGTAATATATAATTTTCTATCAACTAGTATCAAAGCCAAAGATCTATTTGGCTGATAAACTCGCAGGAGAGAAGGGTTCCTAGTTCGAGTGGGAGCAATGGAGGAAGATGGTAGGTTTAGGGTCGAAAAATTCAATGGCCAAAATTACCAGTTGTGGAAGATGCAGATGGAAGATTATTTGTATCAGAGAGATCTGTACCTACCATTGAGAGGAAAGACAAAGAAGCCGACAAGTATGACAGACACGGAATGGGATATTCTCGACAGAAAGGAACTTGGAATAATATGGTTGTACCTAGTGGCATCAGTAGCATTTTAATATTTCAAAGGAAATGACAACAGAGGGTTTAATGTCGGCATTGGCCAAACTATATGAAAAAACCTCTGCCTCAAATAAGGTATTTCTTATGAAGCGTTTATTTACTATGAAGATGTCACAAGGTGGATCTGTTGCAGACCATTTAAATGATTTTAATACAGTTACAAGTCAGTGAAGTTCTGTAGGGGTAAATTTTCATGATGAAGTTAGGGCTCTGTTATTTCTGTGCTCATTGCCAGAAATTTGGAAAGGCTTAGTTATGGCCATTAGTAACTCTGTCTCTGGATCTAGTACTTTAAATTTTGATGATGTTGTCGGTGCAACCCTTAGTGAGGAAATGTGATGGAAAAGCTCCGGTGAGACATCAGGCAATGCTTTGACTGCACAGGCTCGGGGAAGAAAAATGGAAAGAGGAAAGAGCCCAGGATATCGCAGTAAGTTAAGAAAAGGCAGATCCAAGTCCAGATCGGGGATAATGTGATGTAAATGTAGGAAGAAAGGACACCTAAAGAAAGACTGCAAGTCTCGGAAGGGAAAAGAAGGAGACGCGCAACAAGAAACTAATCATGAAATGAATGTAACAGGTGATGTGTTGCAGGATGCTTTGATTCTTTCTTTAGAAAATATTATTGATGCCTAGGTGGTAGATTCAGGGGCCTCATTCCATGCCACACCTGATAAGAAACATTTTCATGATTATGTTCACAGAGATTTTGGACAGGTTCGATTAGGTGATGATAAACCATGTAAAATAGTTGGAATGGGTAAAGTTTTCATAAAATAGTAGAATGGAAAACAATGGCTATTGAAGGGGGTAAGGCATGTTTTAGATCTAAAGAAAAATCTGATTTCAATAGGGCAGTTCGGAGGTGAAGGTTGCGTAACTACTTTCATAGATAAAACCTGGAAGGTCACTAAAGGATCCCTGGTAGTAGCAAAAGGAGAAAAGGTTGGTACATTGTACTTATGCAATGGTATTTCTAATTCTGTTAATGATTTAACCTCTACAGGAGAAGATATGCCATTGTGGCATCATAGGCTCTAGCACATTAGTGAGAAGGGGATGCATATTCTTCACTCAAGAAATTTGTTGCCAGGTTTGAAGCATGTTGATTTAAAATTTTGTGAGAATTGTGTTTATGGAAAATAGAAGAGAGTCAGATTCCTTAGAGTTGAGAAAGAAAAGAAGAGCGAAAAATTAGAGCTTGTGCATATAGTTGTATGGGTACCTACTATCATGCGGAAAGAGTTATTTTTGCGGACAAACCTAACCTCCCTAGGAGTCTAAGACTCTCTAGTGACAAACAAGACAAACAAGAGCAATCTTTCTCTAAACATACATCATTCTATGAGAAACCAAGTGTTGTTTGATCCTACCTCAAATCCAACGCTTGTTGTAGCAGTCCAGCCTTGCTGATCCAGATGAGCTCCTCCTTCACTTTAAGACCTGCATACACTAACAGTCAAACGATTACATAACACCTGAATATTTCATAAAACAAAGCATATTCATCATATAGACCAAGGAGTACATGGAATAATTCATTAACAACAAATCATTGAGAAGAATGGACTTATTTGTATTAAGGAAACAAAAAAGGAACCATTACAACCTGAGCCTTGGTGTTGTGCAAGCTCCTCCCAGGGTCCAACAAGAGATTTCCTCTACTTTGACAAGCTCACCTACTTCCAATATGGCAACAAGGAAGGATGGTAATCTCTCCTCACAAGTTTACAATGGAAGTCCTAATTCCAGCAGCATCTACCCTTTGGAATGTTCAGCTTTCAACCTCCCCTCCTCTGGCCCAAGGCCTGTACTTATAGTGTCCTAGAGGAAGTTATTCAGTTCCAACATCAATGGGATACTCCCTCTTTTGGATGGGGTAGCTCCTCTTTTGATGGGATAAGTTCCTCTATCATAGGGATGCATGAACCATCTGGAGGTGCTCAATACACGTCAAACACTCTTCTAGAAGGCTCTAGAAGTGACCACAAGTAACTTTTTTAAGATGAAACTCGCGCCTTTTGACCTTTACAGGGGTACGCACCCAACCTTTAGCATACAGAGCGTACAAGTACGCAGGTA